>CM076575.1:883959319-884240765 GCA_034641835.2 Pinus albicaulis
ATTTTTTTGGTTTGGAGGTCTGGCAGCAGAAGGGAGAAATCTTCCTTGGGCAAGGAAGATATACTACAAAGATCCTGAAGAGATTTCAAATGGAGGACTGTAGACCCATGGCTATGCCAATGATCACAAACTGGAAGAAGATCGACACGTCCGAAGATGATGAGGCTGACCCTACCTTGTATAGGCAGCTCATAGGATCATTGATGTATCTAGTCAACACTAGAGCAGACATCTGTTATGTCATGAATACCCTCAATCAGTTCATGGTAGAGCCAAGGAGGGCTCACTGGGCAGCAGCCAAACATGTTCTCAAATACTTGAAGGGGACAGTCGAGTTTGGATTGAAGTACACCAAGGGCAATAAAATTCAGTTGAGTGGGTTCACTAACGCAGACTGGGCTGGAAGCCGAGTAGATCGGAAAAGTACCAATGGGTATTGTTTCAGTATCAGATTATGAATGACTTCCTGGTGCAATAGGAAACAGAAATCCGTGTCACTGAGCTCAGCCAAGGCTAATTATATGGCAGCTAGCACAACTTTGTGTTAGGCCATATGGCTTCGTAAGTTGCTCATGAACTTGCTCAAGAAGAGGATGGAACCGACCAGAATTTTGTGTCATAATTAGAGTTGCATCAATCTCTCTGAGAATCTTGTGTTTCATGATTGGTCAAAGCACATTGACATTAGGTGCCACTTCATCAGAGACTATGTCCAACGAGGAGCTATACAGTTGAAGTACATTCCTACAGGGGAACAGGTGGCAGATATACTCACGAAAGCTCTTGGTAATATCAAGTTTACTTACTTCAGGGAAAAGATGGGAATGGTCAAGAACCCATTCCAGTAGAGGAATGGGTGGACTTGAGATTCAGAGGGAGTTGCAGTACGAATGAGGCAGTGACAGAGATGATGCCACAGGCAGCAGTACAGAGGGCAGCATCGCAGAGATGAGGGGCAGTAGCCAAGACATCAACAGCGCAGTGGATGCTTTAGATCAGAGCAGATGCAGTTGCCATTTTGCTTAAACGCTTTCCTTGCTAAGAGGGAGTGTTGATTTTGTAGCACTGGAAAGTGTTCCAAGTCTCATATTCTGGGAGGAGGCTTGGACATCAGTATTCCAAAGAACCCAGAAACCGTTTGCGGAAATTCCACTCGGTTCATGCTTTGTTAAAATAATTAATTATTTTAAAGTGATCATTAAGTCTAAACTTAGGGAAATTAAATAATTAAAGGGTATTAATAAAGCAGAGTGTGAATCTTCTAGAAAACGAAGATCAAGTCATGTTTCAATCTCAGCCATTGATTAGAGATCTAATCTAGGCCGTTGATTCATCAACGAGAAGATTATAAGAGAAGGCTTGAAGGTCATTTGGAAAGTAAGTCGGGCACACACTCAGTACCCAAAGGAAAACGATTCTGAAGGAATAGAGTTCAATTTCAAAGGGAGAGGTTGTAGAGGCAGAGTTGCAGAGGCAGAAGGAGGAATGGGAAGTCAGCAAAGGAAGAAGAAGGCAAAAGGAGGACGCAGAGAGGACAGCGCTGAGCAGCAGCACTGGTCCTCCATGCAGAGTGACGGAGTCCAGCACAGTGGTTGCGCAGAAGACCACGCAGAGTGACGCAGAGGGAAAAAGGTCACCTCCTGTGTGTCAGAAATTCTTCCGAAGGGTTCCAAAAAATTATCTCAAGTGTATTCTAGACATTTGCTCGTCAAATTTCTGTAAATAATTTCCACTGTTGAAGATTAATACAAACCCTCATTTGTTGCACCGGTTTTTCCCGCATTAGGTTTTTCCGGGGACAATTGTCCAAAAATAATTGGGTTCATGTGATTGTTCCTATTGCGTTATATGAATTATATTTGATTTCCTGCTTATGATTAAGTGAATACTGCAGTTGTGTTTATTTTAGAATTTACTGAAAGTATCTGTAATTAACTTATCATAAAATAAGTAGGTGAAATAGATCAATCACTGCAGTAGTATTTCAGCTTGAAAATTTTCACAAGTAGTGCTCGAACGAAGATCAGATCTGAGTGTGAGGGGCAGATGCAGTGATTGGTCAAGAGGGCCAAGAGTACAACGCAGAGCAAGGGCAGCAGAGACGCAGTGGAAGCAGCGCAGCCATCAAAGGGTGTGACGCAGTCCCTATAAAGGGCGACGCAGGCCCACGTAGGGGCAGCGCAGAGCCTCCAAGGAAAGTCTGAAATTCAGCTAGAGACTAGGATTTCTGAGTTGGCAGGGCTGAAACCAGACTCTAGAAGAAGCTAATCAACGCAAAGCAAGGGTGATGCAGTTCCTCAGTCAGGGCCACGCAGCCTTACGCAGTGGCAAGGTAGAGACTACGCAGAGCTAGTTAGGGTTTCACCAGTGGCTCTTCCGGATCAGCCGAGACTTGCAAGATTGAGGTATATCTCACATTTTTCTCTGTAGCCGAGGTTTTCTCTGTTGGGTGAGCCGGTTTATGGCACCCTAGATGTACTCAGAATATTGTTGTTTAATAATAACAAACCCTCAAATCTGCTACACCGGTTTTCCCACATTGGGTTTTTCCAGGGACATTTGTCCGAAAAATTTGTGTTCTTTGTCATATGTGTGTGATGTTTAGTAAATGATCTGTATTTGTGTAGGCTACTAGTTGTGTTTACTTCGAAGTTTTTCTGAATATTTCAGTTAAATAACTTGTGTATAATAAATCAAGTAGGAGAAGTAAATCAATATCTAGCAGTAGGATTTCTGTGCTCAGAAATTCTCACAGGCTACATCACAAAAAGGCTATTATTTACATAGTCATCAGGAATTTCCATTTGTACAACCATGAACCTAAAAGTAAATAACCCTATTTGAGAAACCCATCACTTTATTATTTGCTTGAATATTATCACTATTAGTTTACAATATTTACTTTGAACACAAATAATTGAAAATGAACCCAAGCACAATGCAAATGGATGCAGTTAGTGTTCTTATCCAACATTTACCTTAAACGCAGACAAATAATTGAAAATGAATCCAGGCACAATGCACGATAGATCGAGTAACCAGGGAGCAGTTGTTGTGAAAGGGGGTGTAAGTTCAACTCCTCATACAAAAATATGCATGTCGTAACTCCATGCCCATGTTGATGTTTGTAGCTCAGGCAGGTACTTCTACACAGGCCTATATGTCTACATGTGCAAAAGTCGTCCATAGTCTCCTGAGGTACTTGCTCTAGTGTGAGCATGTTGGTAATGTAACTTAGCCTAACTTAGAAAAAAACACATATTTTTATGTAGGCTCATTGAGCTAAAGTAAGCTTAGGAAAAGAAAAATAAGTTACTTTAGTGAATAAGTTTTAATCTCAGCCCTTGATCTCAAGTGAGGCAAGAATTTATCTCAGCCATCAACCACTTTGGAGAATAGGGTTAGGGATTTTTCTCAATGTAAATAGTAAAGTTACGAAAGCAAGGCTAGGGAGATGGGAAAGACACACTACAGCAACACAAGATTGATTGTCTTCTCAGTGAGTGTTGGGTCTGAGGAACGGCAGCAAGAAGATCCAGATCAGCCAAGGAGGGTTGATCAATCGGATCTGATCCAGGGTTGTAAGTTATTCCTCAGTTGGGCCATTATCCCAAGACGAGAGCCCATGTAAGTTTGGATTATTAATGAGAAATGTTGATTGGGCAAAATCTGTGTCATTTTTTATGAGATCAGTTATTTTATTTTTGTTTCCGCTAAGTTAAGAACCTGGCTGTGTAAGTTATTCAATAGATCTTGCATCTGCTGGGTTAATAATTTACTGGTGCTAAGTTTAACGGAAATTAACAACTCAGTGGTACTAGCTAAAAGGAATATGGGCTTCTAATAACTTGGGCAAGCTTGTCATAAAATGTTTCAATTTTAGAAGATAAAGTAGACAACATTTCAAATGGTTTCAGAAACTGGGCTACAATTTAGGAAGGCATCCTGTATTATCCACTATCTCAAGTGTATGTAAGAAAGGGAGAAAATTTCTTTGACCCATTAACATTAACTGAATGCATCCATGCTATTAAATAGATTTAACTTCTAATGAATGGAAGGTAAATTAGGAAACCAAACCTGTATCATTTACAATCTCAATGGCATCTGGGAAAGGAAAGAAAGTGCATTCTCCAAGCCATTACCTTAACATTAGCTGAGTGCCTTGAGGTCTCAAGAGAATCTTCAACATCTTTGCCATATTCCAGAATCTTCATGTCTTCTTTTTCACCACTTTGCTGCTGTGGATCCTTACCTGAATCTATCTGGTTAGCTGTGGTATTTACCTCTATAACTACACTCCCTTCGCTTCCCTTCAGGCATTCAACTGAGATTTCAGACTCCACATGAGCTTGCTGCTGCTTGCTCTCAGCTCTCGTGCTTGGCTCTATAGTTATAATCCCTTGGTTTTTATATACACAGTGAACTGAAGGTTCGGAGTCTATATGAACTTGCTGCTGCTCACTCTCAGAAGAATCTTCCAGATCAGCCTTGGTACTTGGCTCTATGTTTACACTCCCTTGGTTTGCTTTTATGCATTCAACTGAAGCTTCAGACTCCACGTGTTTCACAGAAACAAGTGTTTTGATGGATTCAGAACCTGACCATACATTATGAGCTTTACTCTTAGACTCAACATCTTGGTTTGAGGTTTGGATTTCTGCAACAGTATCATCTGAATCTTTCCTGCTGTCATTTTCCATGGTTCCACTTTTAGTGTTCGTCGCTGAACTGTATTCTCTTTCTCCAATTCCTATGCGGAAGTCCATTTTCTCTTTTTCTTTCCCTGCAACAATATTGAATAGATTAGCAAACCTTGACAGCCAGGAAGGCAAGTTGGCAAAAACAATCTTAAAATAAAAGGCTTAAATAACATGGACTATTCTAAATATAATTGTGCTAATCCTTTCAACAAGAGATGTTACAACCGAAAGAAACCATGCTGCTGGCTAAATTATCTTCTGCATGTTAACATTAAACCTTCATTCATATGCTTTCCACGGAATTTCAGAATAAGATTTGTTAGAACTTGCAGCCAAATTGAGTATGTAATTCCTCTGAATGAGAATTTACATTGTCACCTTCACCTCTGCTGCTGGTTGGGCATTCTCACTCTTCTTTCTGCTTGATACAGACAGCATCCCCACCTGTTTATATAATGGAAGAAACCAGATTAATGGCAAGTAGTCTGTAGGGGTGAAGGTTTTCAAACAAGGGAGGAATATTAAGGTTTGGAGCCTGGAAAATGTGGACATGTTGTTTGAGAAGTTTGAACACATTAAGAAACAGACTCTTGAGATACCCAGTAATTACTGAGGATAGATTCTACAAGGTTTCAAGTTTAGGATGGGGTTGAAAGTTTGAAATTCAGCAAACCCCAAAGAAAATTTAAAGTTTGTTTTGGTTCAGTGAAGGCTTCATTGAGGTTTTCCACTGCCGGCCTCTTCCATGTACTGCTGTGAGTTTTAATCAGAGCTTTTCGTGTGATGCTGTGATCTGTGCATCCTCTCCTATCCCTACTATTGATCGAACCAGTTCTAATCCTCAGGCCTCATTCAGGAATCTGAATGATGGCGCTGTCGATTTGCTGCACTGGGCAACTGTATTTTGTATGTGTGGTGATGAACCGAGTTTGTAGTTTACACACCAAGTAGTCTGTGGCAGAGAAAGTTTTCAAACTGTTGAAGAATGTAGCTATGGTCAGTCTTCACAATATTATTTTATTGATGTATTTTGAATAATTAAAATTATTATTGACAAGCATATTCTTCATGCTTTGTATTGGTCAAAAGAAAAATATAGGTGGTCATGTTCTTTGTGGCCCTTTCAAAGGAAGAAAAATGAATTATGTTAAGTGTCATTTAACCTACCAAGTTGCCATGTCCGCCCTCCTAACCCTCATGTCGGCTCAGAATAAGTGGCACCCTTTCCCATGGCTTGGATCCTATATATAGCCCACTCGCATTCCTCATTTTACACACATCTCACACACTTATACATCTGATTTAAGCAAAGAAGGAGATTTTGGAGGCCAAAAACAAAAATGAAACATATCTCTGACATGCCCTCGCTCAAGGAAACTTGGAAGGCCGAATAGAAGACGAAGTTTGAGGCATAATTTTCTGTGGTTCCGTGGCTCGTTCCTGTGGAGGAAGTCTGAAGTCTGAGGCTACTGCAGGCTGAATTTCGGCCCAATTACAGACCTGGTACAGACCACTTTTTTGAACAGACTTGGGAAGCATCTTGTCTTTTTATGTTGGAGGGTTGACTTGGCACTTGGAGGTTGGTCATCTTAGCTACATTGCTGGTCAGTTTGTATATGACTTGATGTCTTGTTGACTTGATTCTATAAGGAAAGGATTGCTGGGTTTTACCCCTTGGAGTGGGGTTTTCGCAGGGTAAATTCTTGTGTAGCTGTCTCTTCATGTTCTCCTGTTGTAGTTCTCTATATAATTGTTTTATGTTGCATAATAAATGAAATAAAAGATCAACCGAGTGTAAAATGATAAGAAACAGTTATCAAGTTAAGAGAACTACCAAAAATTCAACATGGTATCAAAGCTAGGGCATTGAAGAGCAGCCCTGGAAAATTAGCCCTAGTTGTCTTAGATCAAGCATAAAGGTCAAAAATTTAACCTCCTCTGTTTTGGCAAAGAAATAACATGAGCCAGGACGAAGAGAAGGATCAGAAGGTCATTAATTTCTCAAGACCTAAAAACCCTATCTCTGTAGGCTAAATTCCTCAGAGGTCAATCCCAATCTCAGATTAGCTTCTGTTTCAACTTTCAATACCAGGAGGCTGAAAATAGAGCAGACAAGATTGTTTTAACCATTTTCTAGAAGACCGATCAAGGTCTCAGTTGGAAGAAATCCTTGTTTTGCTAAGAATTCCATGACCTCAGATCCGGATCTCAGAAGATCTTTACCATGCTAAAGGAGGCCGAACTATAATCTTTGATTGGCTAAAATGTTATCTTTTTCAAACTAAAAAGGACTGAGTCGTAGAAGGTCAACTGTTCCTGTTTGCAAACATATCATCTTTCATCTCTGATGTAGGACCAAAACCCTACAAGACTATCTTCATAGGTCGAATTACCTCAGTGACTGAGGTGACAATTTCGGTAGGCTGACAACGCCTCAGGACAATCTCAGAAGACAGAAATCTCAGAACCTATGAAGACCAGAGAACTGAAAGCATCAATCTCAGGCTGAGAGGGAGTCCAAAGTTTAAATAGACTTCTAAAGTTCTGATCAAGTCTCAAACCATTAGAGCATGTGAAGTCAGCATAAACTAGTGTTGTTTTCGCTAGTAATCTAATTTATCTATGCAAAGGACCAAGAGCCACAGGAATGGACGAAGTTCTCTGCCTTAAGAAGCTGAATCGTTTATTCTTGGGGAGCTGAGAAGTTATTACTATCAGATCCGTTTGAAGGCCGAATATTCTATGTCTTGGAAGCCAAAGTATGGACCTAACCGAGTTCTACTTCTAACAGATGCTAAAGTCATCTTGACTAAATTCCAAATAAATTCCCCATTGTGATAAGATCAAAATCAATGATTAATCTGTTTTAAGCCCTGTACTTCAGAAAGAGATTGAATTGATGACAAGTACTGAAGCTTTAAGGGACCAGGTTGCAGTATTGACAAAGGAATCAACAAAGCCAGAAGCCTGTGATCTCAAAGCCAAGATGCTTTGCAAGGAACTGAGCTAATGTCTCTCTAAAGGAAGCAACCAAATGAAGTATGAAAGGATTCACTGAAGTTCTGAGGTAAGGACGAATGTAAAATCCCTTCTAAGGAAGTTTCCCAAATGACCACAAATTTCTGAGTTTTTCAGTGAATATTTCAGCTAGAAATTTTGTCAAACATGTCACATGCACACTGCTGTAGGTGTAACCTTTAATTTTGTTTTCCAGAACAACTTATACAGTGCTCAAAAGTACTAAAACATACTTGAAAAAGAGCAGTGACACAAAGAAACAACATAAGACTTGAAAATATTTATTTTTGAATGGGGATTGAAGGAAGTTGTTAGCTCCCTCTTGATCCGGCCTCTATAAGTTACCACTGTCCATCAGTCATATGTCATTGGCAGAAGAAATGCATCTTCTTGAACTCCACTTGGTAAACTTGTTAAATTTGGAAACTAGGGCCAAACTCCACTTTAGACTGCTCATATGATGGAGATGATATTTTTGTTGGATTCCTCTTTCCGAGAGGTGCAAGATTGATCTAAAGATCATCTTGTTTGGATGAGAAGAAGTTGGATTTTGAATTTATTCTCTCGCACATGTGCAAATTGTCAAGGTCGGCCAGAATTGTAATGTAGGCTCACAAGCCCCAAAAGATGTGTCTCCACCCCTCATTGATGGATATAAAAAGGAGAGAATCAATCCTCATTTGGACATCATCTCATCTCACACATCTCTCCTCTCTCATTGGTTTGTACAACCTCAAAGGAGCATATCTCTCTCCTCGCACGTGTGAAAGGAAGCTGAAGATTTCGGACTGTTTTCTATGGCCGCAACAATGCGTTGACCAGCATTGACTTTGGTTCAACTTTGTCATTTTGACTTCGATTTTTGGGCTGAACTTCGATCTTGCTAGGCCGCAGCTAGAGGCACGAAATCCGAGAATTCTGGGAAGTTTGACTTTTGGGTTGACGGCAGAGTTGACCAGTGCATTGACCAGATTTGACCGAATATTTCAAGACTATTTTGGGCTGACTTTGACTCATTTTGGACGTCAAGTTTGACTGGGTTTGATCGAGCTTCATTGAAGAAGGAATATTGTTGGTTTGACCAGTGTTGACTTTGCTAGCTAGGGCATCCTGTTGACTGTTGTTTGACTGAAGGAAATTTGTAAATTGTACTTTCTCTCTCTACTAAACCTGAAGAATAATAAGAAGATTTGATCAAAGGCTTTTCCCCACATTGGGATTTTTCCCTAGCATCCTCCAAAATATTGTGTCCTCTTGTCTTGGCTTGTCTTTTGGTTATTTGTTTATGTTCTATCAGCACTTACTGTCAATGTTAATGTGATTTCTAAACAGGAAATTGAATTGGGCTAATAAGAAAGATTGAAGTAAATTGCTCTAAGCATAGAACATACCATCGTTAACTAAAAATTGACAAAACTCCATCATGACCCACTCCAATCTCAGGGATTTCGGAAACCATCTTTTTCACATGAGGTAATGTTTTATAGTAAAGATGAGCGAACTTTCGGTGCCACAGTTTATATTGATGATTACTTATCATGAATCAATGCATGGATAGGTCTTCTATGATTTTATAAAGATCTTTAAATCTTGTATCTCGGAGTGAAGGCATGTAATAATAATTATACATATTGACTTCATAGTCTGCAATGATATTAATTATACTCCATTTTTTATCACTGCAAAAGAGGTTATTTTAGACAACTATCATTCCATCTTTTACAAAAGTCATGATTCTTTCCTACAATCACTATTGTCAGTGAACTCTAATATCAAAATTACCAAAACCCATAAGATTATGACTTTTCTCATATAATGTGAGAGAATCAAAATCCCCCTATATTCAGCATTCAATTTATATCAGTTATCATTTCATAACCTTCTATGCATTATATTTTTTTCAAGACAATACTTTCTTGCCTATGCATAAACAGAAGTAAAACTACTCTATACTTTTGCATGCATCAACAAGTACCAAAACCACAACTATAAAACAGATGCAACACATCAATTACTATTTACAAAATTACTATCATATCTTGGGTTCCTTAAAATCTTGGGAGAATGGTAGAAGTAAAATTTCAGCAGCGAAATTTCAGCAGTAAAATTTCAGTAGTAAAATTCAGCAATAAATTTCAACAATAAAATTTCAGCAGTAAGTTTTTGGTAGTAAAATTTCAGCAGTAATATTTCGGCAGTAAATTTCAGCAGCAAATGAAAAGGGAGAACTCTTAACTTTTTGAGTTTGTCTTCACCAAAGCTCTGATACCATGTTGAAATTCTGATGTTATATGTTGTAACAATCATTTATTACAAAACTTATTTATGTTGCAATATTAGATAAACAATTGTATATAGAAGATAAATCAAATGCACAGTAGAAGGCGGCTAAGAATACAACGAGACACAAAGAATTTAGGTCCAATGACCAGAGAAAAACCCAACCAAATTCTTCTTCTATTAGAAATGAATTGTTCAACAGAGATGCAGAGTACAATGAGAGATCAAGAGAATGAGTAAGTTCACCCAAATCAGAACACGTTGTAGCATGAAGATCACTGGTAGCAGTAGCAGATGCACACACTGAATCAACCTTCCCTTCAACCAAATCAACACTGAAACACTGAAGCACTGAATCAACCTTAGCTCACCAATTTCTTCTCTACTCTCAAAGTCTCTCTCTCACAATCCTCTTCAACTCTCTCCAACTCTATCTCAAGTTCGAATTCTTCTTTCACAATGCACAAGTAGCGAGGGGAGAAAGAATGAGGCACATATATATATATATATATATGAGGAGCAACGAATCCATTCCATAAAGGAGGACTAACTCGTATGCCAAGAGAGAGAGTAACAAATGCCTATTTAAGAAATGTAACTCATGCCATTTAAAAAGTATGCATACCTTTGTAACTTATGCCATTAAGAAGGAGGAGCAACATATGCATTAAAGAGTGCGTAAGAGGAATCTTTCATGACATGTTTTAATGAGAGCGTAAGAGAGTGTAAGAAGAATATGCCATGCCAATAATGAGAGTGCAGGAGAACATTATTGAGATCCATGATTGAGTGACTTGAATTTCTTTTCAATAATAGTATAACAGTATCATAAGAATAATAATAATAATATTAATGATTAAGTTGAAATTGAACTACTATGATTGATTTATGATCAGAAGGGATTTTCCATCAACAATACTTGATTACCAACTGATGCAAGGTGATTTACTATTTTTGGAAAGGCATACTTGAGACTTTTTATTTTTAGATGTTTATCCTTGAGCTGACAAATTTTCAACACTCTTATGCCAAGAATGTTTTGGTATCCTTAAGACATGTTTTGACATGCTCTTATGTCTTAGTCTCCTTTGTAGAGGTATCATTTGCAGAAGATGTCTTGCTCTGTAAGTCCAGAATAACTCTCAAAGGATTGTTGAAGAATATGTACAGAAAAGGTCGAGTTCCTCATTAGGACAAAAAGTTGAGATACATCCTGTATACATACTCAAAGAAAAACAGAGAGATTTTATTTGGAGGAGTCAAGGAGACATGAAATTTCTCTAATAGTGTGTTATATTTGATAAAATGCTACATTAAGTTCACTGAAAAGAAGAGGTCGAACCCCTCCTGAAAGTTGAAGGTTGAACCTAATCTTGCACCTCGTTGAATGATTGAGATCCAATGGCATCTAAACGTTTCAAGAAAATCTGAGGTTTGGAAGACTGGAAGTCTTGCCCAAATTCTAGGGTTTTTGATATTGGAATGTTTAGGGTTTGTAAAGCCTAGCAAGGGTTTGAACAAGAAATCCCTAGGGTTTGTGGACAAAACCCTAAGACTGATCGTTTCAGCTAGAAAGAGAAACCCTAGTTCATAATGTTAATGTTGAGGACGAGGATGATGAAGTTGCAAGACGAATGCAAGAAGTCTAAGATCAAGAGGGCACTGACTTTTCCTCAAAAGATAAGTATTCTATACCTCTCCTCTTTGTCTATTACTATTGTTATTGTCTATTTGTTAGTCTATTGTCTTTATATCCTTTGCTTGGTTGTAATCGTTCTTCCATGACCTCCTAGTGAGGTTTGCAGGCCAATGGCAAGGGTTGCCTAGGCTTTGGCAATAGATGGAAGAAGTGGAAGAACAAAGCAAAGCAAGAGGACTTTTCAGAGTAGTTACTTGGAGAAGACCTGAGTTCATAGGAAGCAGGCAATTTGAAGTGTGCCTTGATTGTGCTGAAGAGAAGGCAAGATTTTAGCATTCAGGAAATGGAAGCATGGAAGCAAGTTCTGAGAAAGTTCTCCTAGAACAAGAGAGAAGATCATGACAAGATCTTTGCCTTAGTTGGAAAAGCTACTTAGTTTTTTGAATAGCTTGAAAGGAAGCTTCATGATTGAAGAATACTTTGTACTTTGTGTTTGGTTGAATGGATCAAGGATGATCCCAAGAAGGACTCATGTGTCAGAGGGAGTAGCTATGAAGAATAGTATTCCCCTCAAAGGGAGCCATCAAAAAGCCATGTTTTGACCTCAAAAGGAGTTAACTCTTGGATGTTGGACTGTCAGTATGAGAGGGAGCACCCAGTCATGGTGATGATGCATCCTATAAAGCTACAAGATTCAGTTTGAGCTTATTGCCTCAGTTTGAGCCCAGTTATAATTTTTTGGATGAACATAAAGAAACATGGCAGAGAGCGAATATATTGCAATTGGATAGACAAAGTTGAGAAGTAGTATGGCTTCAAAGGCTACTTACAGTATTGCATGATGACAGACATGGTACTGAAAGAAGCAGTGTTGCTCGAGTATATCTCCATTGATGAGCAGATAGTCAATATTCTATGCACTTTTGAGACAAGATCGGGGCTTGTGGAGATTGATTCCCTGGTTGAGAGGGAGAGAGGAATGATATTATAGCATTTATCCTTCGTGTGTCAGATTCTGATTGGGCTAGATGTTCTGAAGATAGTTAGAGCACTTATGGATGTTGTTTTAGCCTAGATATCATGGATGAGTATGATGCAGAACTTTGTTGCACTTAGCATGGCTAAAGCTAAGTATATAGTTGATTTCTTAGCCTGTTGTGAAACAATTTGGCTTCGAAAGTTAGTCGTTGAATTGTTTGATTAGGTGTTGGAATCAACCGTGACATATTGTGACAAGCAAGCTATGTGAAGCTTTCTAAGAATCCAATTTTCCATGACAGATCGAAGCACATTGAGATCAAGTATCACTATATCCGAGATGTTGTCCAAAGAGGAGTTGTAAGGCTCAAACACATTCTTGTTGATGAGCAGGTTGTTGATGTTTTGACATAGCCACTATCCCAAATGAAGTTTGTGTCTGAAAGAAGCATGGAGTGGCTGAGAATCCCTCTCTTGGAGAGAGGAAGCATTGATTATATAGCATCATGAGATTGACAATTTTTCCCTGGGCTTAGCTAAGAGACCACGGTTTATGGTCGAGAAGATTGTCCTAGTTACTCCCTTGGGTCATTGATATTGACTGAAAAACAACTATGGTTGGGGAGTTTGGTTCTGAGGCTTGGATTGATCCCTCAGGTCATTGTGTTTGACTAAGAGACCAGTGAGTTTGGTCGGGGACACTAATTTTCGAGTTCTCTTCCTTGGGTCATTGTGTTTGACTAAGAGACCAAGTGGGCTTGGTCGGGAAGATTGATTTTTCTCTTGGGTCATCGGATTTGACTAAGAGACCAGTGGGATGGTTGATGAGTTTGGTTGGGGACACTAATTTTTGAGTTCTCTTCCTTGGGTCATTGTGTTTGACTGAGAGACCAAGTGGGCTTGGTCGGGAAGATTGATTTTTCTCTTGGGTCATAGGGTTTGACTAAGAGACCAGTGGGATGGTTGGAGAGTTTGGCCTCATGAACGATATTGGTTGATGCTAGTGATTATTACTTCGATTATGATGCTTATCCTAATCTGGATCCTTCCTTATAGAATCTTTCAACTTCAAAACATCGTGACAAGTCATTATGAATACCTCCCAAGCTAAGAGTGAGTGTTGAAGAATGTAGCTACGGTCGGTCTTCATAATATTATTTTATTGATATATTTTGAATAATTAAAATTATTATTGATAAGCATGTTCTTCATTCGTTGTATTCGTGAAAAGAAAAATATAGAAGGGCATGTTCTTCGAGACCCTTTCAAAGGAAGAAAATTGAATTTCGTTAAGTTTCATTTAACTCCTACCAAGTTGCCAAGTCGGCCCTCCTAACCCTCATGTTGGCTCAGCTTAAGTGGCACCCTTTCACATGGCATGGAGGCTATATATAGCCCACTCGCATTCCTCATTTGATTGTAGTATGTTAGGGAAATTATTGACCTAGGGTTTCAGGTATCTAGGGTTTCCAAATAAGAAAACTTCTTTTACTCATTCAATATAAAATCCCTAACACATTACACTAAATGTCATCAATAATCATATCACTCCTTATCCAATAATAATATCACTATTCATGTTATGAAATTCATCATAGAGTTCCACAGAAAATAACCAGATCTTTATACATCAGTGACCTAATTCCACTTGTGCAAAGCTAGTATTCACTTAAATACTTCCAAAATCTAGAATTTTGCTAAAGGATGTTAATAACCAACTTCTAGACCTCTAGTCACCTTACAATCTCCTTCACAAACTACTTCAAAACTTGCACTATTCAAACATATTTCAGAATAATGGCATTGGTTGAACCTCTCCTATTTTGTCTAGAGTCCTTGGGTTTCTTCAAGTTGGTGACTCGACATAGTTTCGATTGCTTCAAGTGGCTCGGTGATCCTCAGTTTTTGATCTACGTCACTTAGAACCATCGCACTTCCAATACTCACTTCTACACTATTACAGATCCTTGGATTTGTGAAGCGAGCCTCCCTCGTGTCTGCTTAGAAGATCTCGTTTAGCTACAGGGGACTCGAATCACTATCAAAACACCTTTGAATTCTTCGTCATCAGATTACCTCAGGGGGGAC
This sequence comes from Pinus albicaulis, assembly GCA_034641835.2. Classification (NCBI taxonomy): domain Eukaryota; kingdom Viridiplantae; phylum Streptophyta; class Pinopsida; order Pinales; family Pinaceae; genus Pinus; species Pinus albicaulis. Next base: position 883,974,026 of record CM076575.1, read on the forward strand.
GATATAGCTAAAAATCCTTTTGTACTAGACTTCGCTTGGCCTCAACATATGCATCCTGACACAGATTAATTACAGGAACTCGTTTATCCACGCTAGATAATGTGATTTGTTTAGGAGTAAACCCTTATTCGCCAGAACAATTTCCTACAGCTTCAAATACCTGAATCGACTCAGACTTGTGCTCACCCCTTGTCTCAAATATCTAACTCGGCACTTATACAAGTCTATGCGTGCATTCAAAGCTTTGATCTGTGGGTCTGAACGCAGTGACCCTCCTCGCTCCTGCCTTAGGATTCTCGGATTGTTTCGAATCACCTTTGGTCTTCGTCTATCACTAGATCTACTCAAACTGTTATTTGTCACAAGATAGTTGTTGCGGTCTTCAGAGTGTGTCGGCTACCTCAAAATGATGCACCAAATGGATTCGTAGGTTTCACAAGGATTGATTTGTCTAGCCATTAGCCACAACTTAACTCCAATCCAACCTGTAGAGAGGTAACTAACGATTCGACCTTAGCCAGAGAGGAAAATTCGTTGCCTTCATATAGCCATAGAATTTAATTATAGAAAGTCTTTGATGCTCCTTAGATGAAGAGAAAACTTGTGCCAAAACAAAGTAGAAAAAAATAGAACTAACTAGGGTGGAATCTTTCACCCTCTTGTATTTATAGATTTCCTTGAGGGAATTCTCTCCTCAATTAATTGCGTAAAAAGTTGAAATTTTGATGTTCTATGCTGCAACAATTACTTATTCCAAAACTTCTTTCTTTTGAAATATTAATTAAGCAATTTTAGATAGAACATACACCATATAAACCATATGCAAAATAGAAAAAAGCTAAGAACACAAGTAGGCACAGAGAATTTAGGTCCAATGACCAGAGCAAAACCCACAAGAGGAAATCCCAACCAAATTCTTCTTCTATTAGAAATCAATTGTTCAGCAAAGATATATAATACAACGAGAGAAAGAAGAAGTTCACCCAAATTTGAAGAAGATCTTTGATAGTTGTAGCTAATGCAAACACTAAATTACTTCGGCTCACCAAAATCTGCTCTTACTCTTCATGACTCTCTCTCTCTCACACACATAATTCTTCTCTAGTCTCTCTAACTCTCTCTTTCTCAAGTTCATACCCTTCTTTCACAATGCACAAGTGAGAAATAGAGAGGATGAGAGGCACAAACATATAGCAAGAGCAAGGAGGTCAAATTCATGAAGGAGTGACTCTAATGCCTTGAGGACGAGTTACATATGCCAAAATAGGAGTGTAACTTATGCCATAAAGGAGGTACGCTTTGCTTTAATAACTCATGCCATCAAGAGGGAGTACACATGCCTTAGTAATGTATGTCATCAAGAGCGAGTACGCATGCCTTAGTAATTCGAGCCATTAAGGAGAAGTGTAACATACACATTAAAGAATTGAAAGAGGAATCTTTTATGACGAGACATTGGGAATTCTTCCTCTGGAATTCATTATGGCCTTTTCTTGACTGCACTTACCCAAGAGCTCATCAAATGTAGGAAACTTGTCATTATTACTGATGGTAGTAATAAAAGTTTCCCAAGAAGAAGGAAGACCTCCAAGCGTAATCAGCACCAGCTCTTTATCAGAAACAACTTCACAAAAAGTTGACAGCTAATCTTTGTTTTTTGATATCCTCATGAAGTATGTTTGAATGGTTTCTCCTTTGTTCATCTTAACATCCTTGAGTTGATTCTTTAAAGCAAGAATTTGACTCAAGTTGTTCACTTGATACATTCCAATCAGTTTGTCATACATTTCTTTGGCTTTCTTCAAATTGGAGACATAAGTGATGAGGTGGTCTCCAAGAGAGTCAAGGATAATCTTTTTAGCCTTGACATCATCTTTCTTGTATCTGGCCTTGATAGCAACATTGGAGTTTTCAGTTGGTTCTCCTACCTCTCCTTCAACATACTCTAGAATATAGTGTTCCTCAAGAGTAATATCCAATCTAATTTTCCAAGGGAAGAAGTTTGAAGCATCAACGAGCTTCTCTTCATTCTTAAAGTAAGAGGAAGACATCTTGATCTGCTCAAAAATTTCAGCATCAAATAGAAAGGGACAACAACAGATATTTCAGCTGTAAATGAGATATTTCAGTAGCGAAAGACGAGAAGTTTTAGCACAAAACGAGCAGGAAGTATAAGGAACAGCAAGAGATATTTCAGCAGAAAGAGAGTTGCAAATGGAGTGGACAGCAAGAGATATTTCAGCAGAAAGAGAGTTGTAAATGGAGTGGACAACAAGAGATATTTCAATAGGAAGAGAGATGCAAATGGAGCTTGTTTTCTTGAGCTTGTCTTCATCAAAGCTCTGATACCATGTTGAAATTTTTTCATTCCATGTTGCAACAATTACTTATTCCAAAACTTATTTCTCCTGCAATATTAATTAAGCAATTGTAGATAGAACATACACCATATAAACCATATGCAAAATAGAAGACAGCAAAGAACACAAGTACATAGAGAATTTAAGTCCAATGACAATGGCAAAACCCACAAGAGAAAAACCCAACTAGATTCTTCTTCTATTAGAAATCAATTGTTCAGCTGAGATACATAATACAACGAGAGAGAAGAATTTCACCCAAATCTGAAGAAGATTTTTGATAGTTGTAGCTGATGCAAACATTGAATTACTTTGGCTCACCACGATCTGCACTTACTCTTCAAGACTCTCTCTCTCTCTCTCTCTCTCTCTCACACACACACACACACACAATTCTTCTCTAGTATCTCTAACTCTCTCTTTCTCAAGTTCGTACTCTTCTTTCACAATGCACAAGTGAGAAATAGAGAGGATGAGAGGCACAAATATATAGAAAGAGCAAGGAGGTCGAATTCATGGAAGAGTGACTCCCATGCCTTGAGGACGAGCTACATATGCCAAAATAAGAGTGTAACTTATGCCATAAAGGAGGTACACTTTTCTTTAGTAACTTATGCCATCAAGAGGGAGTACGCCTGCCTTAGTAACTTATTCCATCAAGAGCAAGTACGCATGCCTTAGTAATTTGATCCATTAAGAGGTGTAACATATGCATTAAAGAGGTGTAAGAGGAATCTTTTATGACGAGACATTAAAGTGTGTAAGAGAGTGTAAGAGGTGCCTAAGAGAATTAAAGAGAGAGAGGAAAAGAGAGTAATGTCTCATTGAATGAGAGAGTTTGATTTTCCATCGAGAGAGAGATGTGAAATGGCATGATTTAGCACAAAGTAAAAGAGGTGACAAGGAATTTCATTTTAATAATAATATTATAGTATCACAGATAATAGTAATAATATTAAATATATATTGATGATTAAATTAAAAATTAAACAATTGAGATTGATTAAGGATAGGTTAAGTGATTTTCCATCATATATATATATGATTACCAATTGAAACAAGATGACTTACTAATTTTGGAAAGTCATGTTTGCAGTGATAGAAATGACTATACTTTTAGAAAGTCACTCTAGAATAGTCATAAATGAAATTTTATTCAAGTAAATTCATCCCTTATCTACCAATTTTCAACATAGAACTCATTATGAACCCCAACTTTGGGTTTTTTTGCCCAGTTGCCCCAAAACTTGCCTAGACATTGGATACTTTGGGGTTTTCCCCTTTATCAATGACTATAGCCTACGGGGATTGATCGGCTACTTCGTCTCATGGATAATTAATTTCTCGGGAACATTACAGTTGCCCCTTCCCGACATTGCCTGTTCCCAAGCAATGACAAATCGGGGTGCTACAAAATCTACCCTTCTATCTCTAGTAATGGGAATCCCTCTTCAATTTTACATCATCCTCCCTTAGTTTTTTCTGACCAATAATTAACATGTTGGTGAGGGATGTTAATAGCCCATAGTTGTTGCTTTTACCAGACTGAGAAAAGCAAGCACCCTCCATTAGTGCCACAGGCATAAGTTTAATCTGATTTGTCATCTCTCCTACTGCCAGTATATTTGAAACTATGCTTCAAGAGGGCTCATCAACCTTCACAGTATTTGAATTATCATACCACTATATTTCCTTGCCCGTAGTTTGTTCTCCACTCTGATCAGCGCTTGGATTAATGTCTTCTACTTGCTTTGTAGATTGGTTGCAGGAATTGTCACCAAATGCCTCTTCATCTTCTAAAGGGGGACCTTTGTTAAAATCTTTCTTCAACAAATCATCAATTTTCTTCAAAAATTGTTTCACAAATTCCCTTCTCCCTAAGTTGGAAGATTCTTTCAAAGTGGAACTGTTTTGCTTTTTATTTTTGTCTTCACTTATTCTCTTTATGTCTAGACTATTATCCAGTCCTAGACTCCAACCATCATGTTCACTTTCTGGTAGTGTTAATTTTGGGCAACTAGGTCAAAACTCCATGTTGCATTGCTCATATGATGGTGATTATATTTTTGTTGGATTCCTCTTTTGGAGAGGTGCAAGATTGATTTAAAGATCATCTTGTTTGGATGAGCAGAACTTATATTTTGATTTTATTTTCCACACATGTGCAAATTGTCATGGTCGGCCAGATTTGTAATGTAGGCTCACAAGCCCAACAAATGTGTCACACACCCTCATTGATGGATATAAATAGGAGAGAGATGATGCTCATTTCATCATCATCTCATCACACATTCTTCTTGTGATCTAATTGGTTCATACAGCCTAGGAGAGGCTTCTCTCTCTCACACGTTTGAATCTGAAGCTGGAGAAATTGTGCACTATTTTAGGGCTTTTGCTGAAGCATTGCCCAACGGTGACAGTGGGTCAAATCTTGGAGTTTGACCTTCATTCTTGGATAGAAATTCCAATTTCTTGAGGCTGAATTGGAGGGCACAAAAATCGAGGTTAGACGTTGATTTTGACAGCAGACCGTTGACCGCAGCATTGACTTCTGCGTTGACTGATTTCTGTTGACTTGCGTTGACTTTTTGGGCATTGTCTTTGAGGGGTGTGTGTGACACTTGGAGAAAGGTTGATCTGGTATGATGGAGAAGTTGATTTGACCAACTAAAGCCTTTGCTGGCTAAGGCATCTTGTTGACTACTGTAACAAACATTTCTCTCTATATTTGCTGGACAAGAAGAATTACAAATTCTGATATATTATTTGGCTTGTCTTCTGTTGATCTATTATTATGTTCTATCAGCATTTTACTTTCACGTTTATGTGATTGCTAAATAGAATTGGGCCTATAAGAAAGATTGAAGTAAAATTGCTTTAAGCATAGAACATACCATGGTTATCTAAAATTAACATGGTATCAGAGCTAAGGTGAAGACAAAACCCAAGCTGGTGTGAAAAGCAATCACCAGAGAAGTTGTCTTTTCAAGGACAAATGGTCTCTTCAACCTACAAGGGTTTCAAATCAGATGATAAGTTGATTCATAAGTCTGATTATCATGCTTGGAAGATGTCTTTGGATTTGGTATTGGAAGATCAAGATGTCATGGATTATGTGCAAGGTAAGATAAATGAGCCTCCATCAAATGCACCAGCTGTCACAAAGACTAAGTATTGGAAACGGGAAATCAAAGCGAAGATGATTATCAAGGATTCTATACATAAGCACTTGGTTGCTTATATCTCCGAGCTGGGTACATCTAAAGAGATGTATGATAAGTTAGTTAGCATGTTTAGGGCTAGTAATGCTAATCAAGTTCTCTTCTTCAAGAACAAGTTGAAGAATATCAAGGAGGGGCAAAGATGAATCCATTCAATCCTATTTTATGAGGCTCACAGAAATCAAAGAAGCATACAAGGGGACCATTCCCCTCAAGTGTCATGAAGACATCTGCTATTTTGCAATTGATACATTACGATCTATCTGGTATGTTGCCCGTAACATCCTTGGGAGGATGCTTATATTATCTCACTTTTATAGATGACTTCTCCCGCAAGACTTGGATATATTTCTTGAAGAAGAAGGACGAAGCATTCAAATGGTTTTGTACCTTCAAGGCTTTGGTTGAAAATCAAACAGGGAAGAAGATCAAAATTTTGAGGACTGATAATGGGACTGAGTATGAGTCAAATGAATTAAATGACTATTGCAGGGAAGTTGGCATTAAGAGGGAGACCACCACTGTGTATACTTCCGAGCAAAATTGTGTTGCTGAAAGAAAGAGTAGAACCATTTTGGAAGCTACCAATGCCATGCTCTATGAGCAAGGTCTTTCGAAGTTTTTATGGGGAAAAGCTGCCAACACCATTGTGTACGTTCAAAATAGATGCCCACATTCCGCATTGGACTCCAAAACTCCCGAAGAAGTCTTCTCTAGTAAGAAGCCCGATGTCGCTCATTTTAGAGTTTTTGGAAGTCCTGTTTATTTTCATGTGCTGAAAGAAAAGAGAAGCAAATTCGATGCTTCTGGGAAGAAGGGAATGTTTGTGGTCTACAGTGAAATCTCGAAGGCATATAGAATCTATGTGCCTAGTAAAAGAGAAGTGGATATATGCCACGATGTCACCTTCGATGAAGTTGTTGCCCTCAAGAAAGTGAAGAATCTTCCTAGCTCAAAGGAAAACAAAGAAGAAGAAGAAGTTGTTGGAAGGCAAGAAGAACCGAAGGATGAACCGATGCCCGATGTTGAAGGTCCGATGGATCCTATAGATCCACCTCCTTCAAATAAAAGGAGACACTCATGGCTTAGGGACACTCTCGAAGATGCCGAGAGACATATCGCTCCAAGGGGAAAATTCCGTGAAAATAAGAAGTCGAATAGGTACCAAGGGTACCTAGCAGCCATGAGTACTATTGTACAATCTGAGCCTGGATCATTTGAAGAAGTCGTAAAGCATCAAGTTTGAAAGGATGCTATGCACGAAGAATATGAGTCCATTATGAAGAATGATGTCTGGGATGTGGTCCCGAGACCAGAGGACAAATCTGTTGTCACCTCGAAATGGCTCTACAAGATCAAACATGGAGTCAATGGAAGTGCTAAAAAGCACAAGGCAAGATTTGTTGCCTGAGGCTTCTCTCAAAAGGAAGGCATAGATTATGATGATATATTTGCACCTGTTGCCCGCTATACCACCATCCAATCGATCATTTCCCTTGCTGCAACACAAGGATGGAGTCTCCATCAAATGGATGTAAAGACTGCCTTTTTACATGGTTCAATCAAGAAAGAGGTTTATGTGGAGCAACCTCTGGGGTTCAAAGCCCAAGATAGAGACACATATGTATGCAGGTTGAAGGAAGCCCTCTATGGGTTGAAGCAAGCCCCCAGGCCTTGGTATGAGAGGATCGAGAGCTATTTGATGAAGTTGAGCTTCACTCGAAGTGATCCTGATCCAAACCTTTATTTTAAGGTTGATAAAGAAAGGCCTCTCATTATGGTTCTCTATGTGGACGATCTCTTTCTAACAGGTGCTGACCCTCTCATTCATCAATGTAAGAGGGAGCTAGCTTCCGAGTTCTAGATGAAAGACCTAGGATTGATGCATTATTCCCTTGGTTTAGAGATCTGGCAAAGGCCTAGTGAGATTTTCCTTTCTCTAGGAAAATATGTCGTGAACCTACTGGAGAGATTTGGGATGGTGGACTACAAGTCCGTGACGACTCCAATGGAACTCAACTTTAAGTTGTGTGGAAGTATTGTTGGGCCCAAGTTGGGAAATCCCACCGAATATCGTCAACTTGTGGGGGCCTTGATGTTCTTAGTGAACTCACGTCCAGACATATGTTTTGCAGTGAGCACATTGAGACAATATGGTTAACCCTCATCACATTCACTGGATTGGTGCCAAGAATCTCTTGAGATATCTTCAAGGCACAATCAACCATGGGTTGAGATACAGTGCCAGGAGTATGAGGGTTCATGGATATACTAATGTTGATTGGGCAGGTAATGTGGTGGATCATAAGAGCACATCTGGATGTTGCTTCACTCTTGGTTCTGCTTCAATATCTTGGATGAGCAGGAAGTAGAAATCGGTTGCTTTGAGCACCGTCGAGGTCGAATACACTGTAGTGAGTATGGCCTGTTGTGAAGTTGTTTGGTTGAGAAATCTCTTCAGTGAGTTGTTTGCACATGTGCTTGATACCACTGTTATCCTTTGTGATAACTAGAGTGGGAGTCGTCTTTCTGAGAATCACGTGTTCCACGACCGATCCAAGCACATTGATATTAGGTACCACTTTGTCCAAGACATGGTACAGCGAGGCGCCGTAAGGCTCCATCACATTGGGACTGATGAGAAGGTCGCAGATATTCTCATGAAGCCACTGGGAAGGTCAAATTCTTAACCTTCCATGAGAAGCTTGGTATCGTGGACAGACCCTATTTTGAGGGTCCTGCTTGAGTTGGATTATGAACTCTAGGGGGCTTGGTGATAGCTTCTTGGAGCTATAAGAAACCACAGGGCAAGGTTCGCCAAACCTTGTTGGTGTGCTTCTTCCCCACCGTTGTGATATTGAGTTGGTTCACCCTCTCTTTGATCTATGCCCCGCATGCATCCTACCCATGGAGTTTCAGATTCATGGGAAGTGCCTCTCATTTGGCCAATGAGGTGGGAAATGTGGATAGAGACCGATAGCATGACCAATGGATGAATCGAGGATTGTCGTCCTCTCCATGTCTAGGATGGGATGTGTCCAACACCTTGATCTAGGATCAAATTTGATGAGGGGTTCTTACCTCCAAACTGACTTCAGGTCAGTATGTGACTCTCTTGAGTCTGATTGAGGTTTTAACCTCTAAGCTGACTTCGAGTCAACAAAGTGTGATGTCTTTGTGACTCACTCTCATTTGTTTGCCCCAAGAGCCAGCAAAGCATGTTACAGCAGGATGACACAGGATTGCGGGATGATGATGATGATAATAAATGATGGTACTGGAAGACAAGATGGCACAGGTGGACAGATGGAGTTCTCCCTAGTTGAGAGGGAGTGTTAATTTTGGGCAACTACGTACAAACTCTATTGTTGCACTGCTCATATGATGATGATTATATTTTTGTTGGATTCCTCTTTTGGAGAGGTGCAAGATTGATCTAAAGATCATCTTGTTTGGATGAGCAAAACTTATATTTTGATTTTATTTTCCACACATGTGCAAATTGTCAAGGTCGGCCAGATTTGTAATGTAGGCTCACAAGCCCAACAGATGTGTCACACACCCTCATTGATGGATGTAAATAGGAGAGAGATGATGCTCATTTCATCATCATCTCATCACACATTCTTCTTGTGATCTGATTGATTCGTACAGCCTAGGAGAGGCTTCTCTCTCTCACACGTGTGAATCTGAAGCTGGAGAAATTGCGGACTGTTTTAGGGCTTTTGCTGAAGCGTTGACCAACATTGACCGTGGGTCAAATCTTGGAGTTTGACCTTCATTCTGAGACAAAAATTTCGATTTCTTGAGGCCACATTGGAGGGCACAACAATCGAGGTTGGACATTGACTTTGACTGCAGCCCGTTGACCAGTGTTGACTTCTGTGTTGACTGATTTCTATTGACTTGCGTTGACATTTTGGGAGTTCTCTTTGAGGGGTGTGTGTGACCCTTGGAGAAAGGTTGATCTGGTATGTTGGAGAAGTTGGTTTGACCAACTAAAGCCTTTGCTAGCTAGGGCATCCTGTTGACTACTGTAACAAACATTTCTCTCCATATTTGCTGGACAAGAAGAATTACAAATTCCGATATATTATTTGGCTTGTCTTTTGTTGATCTACTATTATGTTCTATCAGCATTTTACTTTCATGTTAATGTGACTGCTAAATTGAATTGGGCCTATAAGAAAGATTGAAGTAAAATTGCTTTAAGGATAGAACATACCATGGTTATCTAAAATTAACAAGTAGGTTGACGGTTCTATCAGCGTTCATTAAAATAGGAGTTATCTCTACACTGTCAGTGGCTTGATAAATATCAATATTTCCTTACATCTGCAGTTGACCCTTGTAATCTTCAGTTACTACTGATAAGCAAAAGATCCCCCGACTTTTCAACTATGGTTCTTGCTTACCAGTATTCATGGTTGATTTGCTTAGTTGTCCCTCTTTTAGTTGGCTTTTCATAACATCACTACAAACTTTGGCCATTTCAGTATTAATATCCTTTAATGCCATTTCTCTATTAGTAGCTTTTACAGTGATCCTTTTTAAAGCAAAAATTCTGAAAATCTTGGAGGTATTAAGGATCTTTGTGTTGTAGGCACTGAAACTACAAGCAAAATAGTTTGGTGAAATATTGAACTTGCATTGCATATCCTCATGTGCCATCTCTTAAGTGGATAAGACCTTGACCGGAAAAATATTTTCCTTCATATCTCCAAATTTCATTCTTAGGAAAAGCATTTATTGTCTGATCATCCTCAATAACCTGAAACTCCAATTTGAATACATCATGCAAAAAATTCAAATGCAGTTGTAAACCCATGAAACTGGCACAATGCACCCAACCGAATGGGGGAAAAATCTTTGGCATACATTCATGTTCCAAAAGACAAGTGAAAGAAGTTAGACTCTACAAGTATAAAAGGTATCTTCATTGGTTATAGCCTTTCATCAAAGGCTTACAGAATCTACATCAAAGAAGAAACGTGAATTGAAGTTAGCAGGGATGTCATATTTGATGAAAATCTTGCATTCAAAACATGCAAGGATATACCTATTGAATTCGATGAAGAAGATGCACCACTATTTGAAGAAGCAAAGCAACATGACAAGTCACCTACAAATCAAGAAGAAGAAGGAACAAGTGAACCTATTCAACCTACTATCATTTCGGAAGTAAAGAGGAGACCAGCTTGGTTGAGAGCTACACTTGAAGAAGTTGAAGGACAAAGGACAAATTTAGAGAAAGCAAGAAGCCTAAAAGACACTCAGGATATGCAGCACACATGACTAAGTTAACTGAAGCAGAACCATCTACTTTTGAAGAAGTCGCTCATCAAGAAGATGGAAGAAAGCAATGCAGTAAGATTATCAATCTATCATGAAGAATGGGGTTTGGGAAATCGTTCTTAGACCTAGTGACAAATCTATTGTCACTTCCAAATGGATTTACAAAATCAAACATGTCATTGATGGAAGCATGAACAAATACAAAGAAAGATTTTTTGCAGCAAGGGGTTTCTCTCAAAAGGAAGGAATAGACTATGAAGAAACCTTTGCTCCTATTGTCAGGTACACTACTATTAGATCATTGATTTCTCTAGTAGCCATTATGGGATGGAATATCCATCAAATGGATGTCAAAACAGCCTTCCTGAATGGAACGATACATGAAGAAGTATATATTGAACAACGAAAAGGTTTTGAGATAAATACCAGGGAACTCACATCTACAGATTAAAGAAAGCTCTATATGGATTGAAGCAAGATCCTAGGGCTTGGTACACCAGAATGGATGCCTATCTTTTAAGGACTGGCTTTGACAAAAGTTCTGCAGATGCAAAAATCTAAATCAAGTTAGTGAAGAATGAATTAGTCATTATAGTTTTATATGTGGATGATTTATTTGTTACAGGTGTGGAACGAAGAATTCTAGAATGTAAGAAGATGTTGGCAGTTGAAATTGAAATAAAAGATCTAGGATTTATGCATTACTACTTGGGCTTGGAAGTTTGGCAAAAACCTAGTGAGATATATCTTGTTCAAGGAAAGTACATAATCAAGATGTTACAAAAGTTCAGTATGATGGATTCCAAGCCTATGAAAACTCCTATGATCACAAATCTAAAGAAGTTGAGAAGTTCTTATTCTAGCCCAGTTGATCCCACAAGTTACCGAAAGTTCGTTGGATCCTTAATATACTTGGTGAACACTAGACCTGATATATGCTTTGTTGTAAATGTTCTTAGTCAATTTCAAATGGAGCCTCCTCATGATCATTGGATAGCTGCAAAGCACATTTTGAAATACCTACGTGGAACTATTCATCACTGCCTAAAATATGATGGGAAGGAGATTCAATTATCAGGTTTTACCAACTCTGATTGGGGTGGCAATGAAACAGATGGAAGAAGCATTAACGGTAGTTGTTTCAAATTGGGATCCGCAATGATTTCTTGGATGAGTAGAAACAAGATATAGTTGCTTTTAGTGTTGAGGCCGAATATGTTGTTGCATGTGAAGTAGGAAAAGGAGCAGTTTGGTTAGGAAGTTTCTATTAGAATTGTTAGGAGGGCCATTAGATCCTACAGCTATAAATTGTGATGATCAAAGCAGCATCAATATGTCTAAAGACCCCGTGTTCCATACCAAGACTAAGCATATTAATAACAAGTACCACTACATTAGAAGTTTGGTGCAAGATGGGGTTGTGAAGCTACAATACATTCTGACTGGTGAACAGGTAGCTGGTTGACGAAATCTCTTCCAAATAAGAAGTTTGAATATTTAAGAAGCATGCTTGGACTATTAGACATCACAAATTTAGTAGATAGGGAGAGATGAAGCATCTTGAGCTGCATGCATGTATGATGCTTGGGAGGACATATGGTCGGCCTGTGATGATGTCCATATCCCAAAGAGGGAGGGTATCATTGGCCTTATGGAGCTCTGACCTTAGATACGAAACCGAGATCCCTGTGGATTGGTGTTAGAGCTGAAGCCTGATGGTATCTATACTAGCAGAAGCTTGGATAACAGCTTAGTCCCTATTGGGAAATCCATAGGTTGGCAGTTAAATGATTTCCCTTATTAATGACATTATCTTGTGATGTTTTTGTTATTTTCATGCTTTCTTTCAATTTATCTTTTCTTATCATCAAGATTAATGCCAAGCAATAGATAGAAGAGGACACAAGAAGTAGGCACACTGCCAGGGAAAAACCTCACTCTTTGGGGAAAACCCGGTCAAATTCTTCCTTCTATATGTTAAACGAGGTTGTCATTGATGTCAATATGGCATTGGTTGAGACGACAAATATTCTTGTGATGTCATAACCTCATGCATATTATGATGATGTCCTTGGTCATGATGACAAGTCCCTCTTGTTTGATAAGGCTGCCATTAATAAAGATGTCAAGCTATTAATAATGCCCTAGATGTCCTTGAACTAACCATGAAGACACCATAACCTCGTGTATCCTTGCTCTTGATGATGAAGGTCTTTATGACATGGTTGGAGACTATATGATGACACGGAGGACCATTTGATGACATGCACAATGATTGGAGACATGACATGAAGGACTTGGAGATCACTTGATGGTATATGATGACATTGTTGAAAGATCTCATTTAATGATATGGATGGTGGTTGGAAGACTACTTTGAAGCTCTCCTAATGGCAAATTATGGATACACTATCATGATGCCATTATTGGATACACTCATTCTAGATACACTCATGATGACATTGTTGGATACACTCATAAGGACATTCATAATAATATTGTTGATGCATGACAATGGAGAAGCCATTAATAACCACATGTTGTCCTAAACATTTTATGCACAAAAATTCAAGGGCAGTCACAAAGAAAAATGCGTTTTGACACCTTTGAAGGCATCCTTTCAAAATGGATCCTACACCATCTTAAAGAGGATTTTTTCCTTTCTAATGAGCTCTTATTTGCCCCGAAACTCCCAATGGTTAATGAGATAATGATTTTTTTAAGTTTAGATAATAATAATTAATTGTGAACCGACCTACACTTTGGCACACATGTCGGCTTAATTATAAAGGGCAAACCACTATATATACCAATGTGATCTTCGCAGAAAAAGACAGAAAAGCAAGTCAGATTACACTCTGAAATTCGGTGAAAATCACAGAGATTCTGTGATACCTCGAACCAGTTAAGAAAAGCTCAGACTTGCTAGCTTATCTCAAAAAGTTCAGTGATACGTATGACGGGGCTGCCTGTAGAACTCGGACCAGACTTTTGTTGGAGCAAGTTGTAGGCTGGACTTGGACAGTGAAGCATTAGGAGTCCTGGAGTTGTTTCATACACCTCAGATTAATTACTGTAACGGTCGGACTGTGAAAGAGCTCTGTGTCTTGGATCTTGTGACTGTAATTTATTTGCGGCAAATAGCTTAGAACTAGTGCACAGTAATATTCTCGGGTCTGTGATTTATTCCTAGCTCGAACACCTTCACTTAAAGCAATATCACCACATGCATTCGGACAGGACTATGGTTTGAAGATCTTCAGACCTCAATCTTGGTTTGTAGATCATTTGAAACAGATTTGAGAAAGTTTTGAAGGACACCCGGGAAGACCATGTGACATTTTAATAGACCCTTTGAGCAGCAAACAGAGGACCTTGCACAATCTTTGAAAACATTTTGAAGCAAATCAAAGACATCCTACAACAGTATTTTGAACACATCTTATGAAGAAGTTTTGACGACAGTTTGGGGCAGACTTCTTGGTGGAAATTTTGATATACATCTTGAAGCAGATTTGGAGTTGTCTTGAGATATTCTTGAAGACATCTTGAAGCACTTGTTGCAGAGCTTGTGGAGAAATCTCTTGTTCGCGAAAGCAATATGACGACTCCCTTGACAAGTTCTTAAAGAATCCCTTGAAGAGGTTTAGAGCAGGTGCAAAACTTGGATTGCCTTTTGTAGACACCTTGAAGGTCTTGAAGATAATGTTGAATACCATGATGCATTAGCCATCGTGAGGTAACTTTGAGATCATTGGTTGGGCACCATGAAGAACAGTGGAGACACCTTCATGTGAAGAACAAGGTTGTCATTGATGATATCACGTGGAGATTAAGTGAAGGCATTGTTGAAGATTGACAAGGCTTGTTGAAGAAGAAATTGGGAGCCATGAAATACAACTAAGCATATCTTGACAAAGTAAAGGGTTGGAGCCTCCAAAAGACAAGGTTGGTGCCTTGGAGGATAGGGTTGGAGCCCTAGAGGATCGGAGTCCTCAAGAAACTAGGTCGGAGCCTAAACTAGAAACAGGGTTGGAGCCCTTGAGGTTGGTGGCTCAAAATTGACAAGGTTGGAGCCTTGGAAGACCAAGTCGGTGCTTGGCAAATACAGGTTGAAGCCTGGGAGATTGAAGATCGGTGTCTTCATCTAGGGTTGGAGCCCTACATATATTGTACTTTATTTATTGTAAAGAAGAAATTAATAAAAGCATTGATTCTTATTATTCATTTTGTGTTCTAAATATAAGTGATCGAACTGGTAAAAATAACAATTGAAAAGAAACATTGATTCTCGGTATTTCCAACACAGTAGATTCAAGATAAGATGAACAAGACCCTTAGACCAGAGACTCCCTCCATCAAGCCATCCTTCTTCATTTCACTGTGTTAGCATTGAATACTTGCCACTGAATTTTCACTGAGACATCACCACTGCAATATTTCTGAGGCCTTATCATTGTAACAGCAACGAGAGACTTCAATTTGTGGTGGCATGGTGGCTAACTAGAGGAAGTACCTCTGGCTGCAACTAGAGGACTTGGGGTTGGGCCTGGTACTAGTGGATCTGCATTTAGCTAAGCCTCTAGATGTATATCCAAGTCAACATCAATATCCTCATCAGATTCAAACTCTATTGAACGACTCTCCACTACCCAATCTGATGTTGGATCAATATCATCCAACACAATGGGATATGTATCATGTATTTTGTTCAGCAATTGGTTGCGTCATAGTCGGAGGTTTTATTGGACATCGACTAGATCATTTAACCGTTTTTGCTCCAAACGGTTTCTCTTCTTCGTGTGAATCCTCTCAAAGACAAACCAATTGCGCTCACACTCAGGAGCACTGCAAGTTTGACCCAAAATGTGGATTGCAAACTTCTACAATTGAGGACAATGGCTACCAAATGCATCACACCATTGTGCTGCAAAAAACATAGTTGTGTAACAAGTTAGCTCAACAAATTATATCCAACTTTCAAATTATAAACAATTTAACAAAATAATAAAATATGAATTTGAAAATTGAAATTCTTTGTTTACCTCGCTTATTTGCTTCCCTTGCAATCCTTGCTAGGTTCTTACCAAAGGTACATGTGGCTCTGCTGAAGCAAGTGACTTGTCAGTGTATCTCCAGCTCGTCAGTCTCCTTGGGGATCATGCAATCAATGAAGTAAATCAATCCACCTCTAACCTCCCCAATCAAAACTTCTGCCTCTAGAGCTTTATAATGATACCTTGGGTTTAGAAAATACCAAGCTGCATGTATAGGGCGATGGATTTGATTATTCCATATTTGATCAATGATTTCCCAAATGGGTCCATACTTAGCCACTCTTTCCTTGTATGTTGCCTTTATTTGCTCCTTTGCTTGATCCATAGCCTCATAAATGAAGCCCATATCCGCAACACCTTAACCAGTGGCTCAGCAACCTTCAAAATCTCTGCTGCCTTTTTCCAAAATATTTCTTCATTAACTTTCTTTTTCACATCTTTGCCATCATTTTTGCGAGACCATTGACATTCATTCCATTCATCACTGGAAAACACCTTTGCAAGTTTCTATGTTTGGAAAGCATAGATTGCAATGTCAAAAATGAGTTGCAAATCTAGTGATGGCGGGCCTAATAATATCCTTGCCCCCTATTTGTTTCCTCATCAGGTTCAAAATCCATGAGTGATTGTAAATATATTATGTTATGTTTTTGGCATGCTCTACAGTGTTCTTGATCCAATCTATTTTACCAATATACACAAGCATGAGGTCTATGTAATGTCCAGCACATAGGGTCCAAAAGATGGTTTTGTATTTTTCCTCTAACATTTTACCAGCAAGAACATAGTTAGAGGCATTACCTGTGATGATTTGAACAACATTATCCACCCCCACCTCTTCAACAACCTCATCCAAAAGTTGAAACAACAAGTGTGCATCTTTCACCCCATCAGATGCATCAACTGAGCTTAGAAACATAGTTCCCTGTGGGCAAAAGATAAGAAAGTTTATGATGGTACGGTTCCTCTGATCAGTCCATCCATCTGACATGATGGTACACCCTGTTTTTGCCCATGAGCTTTTGAAATCTCTCAAATATTCATCAATGGACAAAATCTCTTTTTGCAAAAGAGATTCCCTTAACTCATGCATAGTAGGGCCTTCGAAGCCCTTTCCAGCAACAAATACGGCATCAAACATAGGTTCATAATATGGTGAACGAGAAGCATTGAAGGGGATATCAGCATCATAGCACCATCTAGCTATGTAGTGATTAATCGCAAGCAGTTTCTCTCAATTCTTTCTTCCAATGTTGATCTAAAATGGGTTGCATTTGACCTCTATCAGCTTGAGGACCATGTGCACTATCAGAGGGAGAGAAGGGTGTGAAATAACTTTTGATATTACCCTTAATTTTCATTGTACTCTTACCATTTTCTTGAATAGACTCCAAAGAGGGAGGAACATAGCGAAAGGGGTTGGATGCATCAGTGCAAGGGATAGATGAAGAGCCCTCATAATCAAAATTGGGGTTGGCAGCCATGATGTGTTTTTTATTCCTCTTCCTCCCAATTTCAGCCTCTATTTCTCTTTGCCTGGCTTTTTCTTCATCAAACTTTTGAAATTTATCTAGCAACTCCTTCCTAATTTCCCCAATTTGTTCTATTGGTGTTTCACATGGAGTAATTTGGCCTCTAAGACCAGCCAAGTGTTGTTTCAACATATGAATGCCCCCTCCACCTCCCTTAATTTTTCTCTTACAAAATTTGCAATGCATTTGATTATCAATCATCTCAGCATATGCCCAAGCAGAGTCTTTTATTCTAGGAGCCATTTTGGATTGATATTTGGACTTGGAAACGAAAGGTTTAAATCTAAAAATGAAAACAAAAGCAAAAACAACTCATTCAATGTTCATTTCATTCACAAAAACATATGTTTTGAATTTTCAGATTTGCAAAAAATAAAAACAAGCAAAGGCGGATTTTAGAAGTGAAAAAAAAAATACCTCTAGGCTCTAGCCTCCTCAATGTTGCTCCAACAAACCAACTCCTCAATGCTACTCCAATGACTGCCCAAGAAGCTCCTCACTGCTGCTCCAAATATTGCCCAAAAGACTCCTCAATGCTGCTCCAAAAACTAATTCCACAACTCTTCACAAATTCCTCACAAATGCTCACACAAATGCAATGAGATAGTTGTGAGGAAATGAGAGGGGTTGGGTAGCTTTTATAGGCATGGGAGAGGTTAGAGGGCATACCAAAATCCTAAAAGCCAACTTAAATCTAATTTGGGGTATGAAATACGTCGTTTTGGTGGGTCGCAATCGGGTTTGACTGGCTTGGCCGAGTCAGTGTTCGGTAACAAACTGGCCTTTGGCCCAGTTTTTGTATCAAATCGGCTTGACCGGGGAGTTGGCTCAGTCAACTCGGCCAAATTTTAAAACATTGACTGAAACTTATCCTCTGTAATTGTTTTCCGAACTTGTATGTTGAGCAAAGGGCTTAGGTTGGTATATATAGTAGTTTGTTTGTCATATATAAGCCGACATGAACATATGAATAGTTGTGTCACTATATAAGGCCGACATGAACATATTGAAGGAAGCCGACTTGATGTTGATTGATGACGATTCTCTTGAGGCTTGTCTTGAAGGTGATGATGTTGATTTGATGAGGACTGGATGACCTTGAAGAGGATGACTTGATGGAGTAGTCTCAAACAATAAGCAACCTAATTACATGATTCAAAAGTCTAGAATGGGTCAATTTAAATTTGTAATGACTAATCCTAAAGTCCACAATGGGGACCTTGATCTAAATAATATGATCCAAGCATGAAACCCATGTTTTATAAGTCATTTAATAATAATAAATTAATTTTGACAAATATATGAATAATGAAGACCGAACCTAGTTACATTCTTTAACACTCCCTCTTAACTAGGGAGGTATTCATATATAATTAAAGAGGTACATGGAAAATCTCACTTTATCTATGAAAAATTTTAGGCGTCTCAATGCCATGGACTAGATTCCTGACTAGGGCAATCTATCCATTGGTCTCTCAACAATTTAGGCACCACAATGCCACGAACTAGATTCCTAACCAGGGCAATCTATTTGGGTGGGACTAAGATGGACTCAAACTTTCAACCTCTATAGGTACCATCAGGCTTACTTGCTAACCATCAACCCAAGGATCCAGGTGTGTGTCAGAGCTCAATGACCAATGCCACCCTTCCAACTTCGATACCTAAACATCAACACAAAGTGTCGGCCAGATGTCCTCCCAGGCAATGCTTCACTCACAAAGCCTCAACACCCCATGATCCATCAGATCAAGGACCACAAATCTCTCCCGATCAGACTAATCAATAAATAGCATGCTATCAAAAATCTTAGAAAGATTCACTTGTACAAACACAACCCTAATCAATAATATACTTTCACATGTTTATAAACAAACACAAACCTCTGGGTCGTTCAAGTAACTTGATGTTGCTTCTCAACACAGTAGGACTATCAAGTTATCAACCGAATATTTGACAAAAGATTCCTCAATTATACACTTTCCTTTCCTACTTTACATGCAGCAACATATTCTTCAACAGCACCTCAACAAAGCATTCTCCAATCATGACTATGATTCTTACTCATGGCCTTCATTAAGACTTATGGATGTTAGTCCTAGTCTACTGCATGAAACATGAAGTAGAGAACAATAACCATCACTTCTTCTTTTATCCAAGCTCCCTCTTAACCTAGGGAGATCAACTTCTTCCTTCAGTGTTGGAGAATCTTTCATGGCTTCCATCCTTCTCAGACATCTTTACCAACTTGAATATGATGTACCTGCATAGCTTAGACAGCAAGTACAACCAGATCTATAGAAGCATGAAGTTAGTCATAATGAAATCTTATAGTAGCGGAAGCATCTAACATAATCCTCAAGAGACTATACTTCAATACTTCAACTTCTGGCCCAGGTTTGTTACAAACCCTAAATCACATCAACAACTCAATCAAGATGACAGAAGATTAGTTTTGTCATATAGCGATCCCTAGAAATAAGACAAGAAAAACAAAGATATCAAATAACTTTCAAAATTCATATGATAGACTTTCCACTAGGGTTTTATGTAAACCCTAGATTTCACTCAATCAATACAACCATAGCATGAATAGCTTCTATTGGGGTTCGATGTAAACCATAGATTTTTTAATCATCCTAGAACCTCACACTTTCACTAGGGCTTGTTTTCAAACCCTAGGACTTATGACCATTTGGTCAACACACATATCTAGGAGATTGCCATAAGCATATATGTCAGAACATATTAATACAGTAGACATATACTGACCTAGACTAAGCTAGGGTTATATAACAAGGATTTTGCTTGTAGTCCTAACCAAAACCTAGGGTTTTGGTTCATATCAAAGCAAACCCTTATTATATCAAAACTTCAAAGGTTCGAGATTTCGAACAACAATCATTTCAGCCCTAATAAGTTAGAGCTTCCATGACCATATCAAAACCCCAAACATGACACCATCAATATATTAACTAGAATAGCAATTTCTTCATCAATAACGCTAAGTAGGTTTAGGGTTTCACATATTAATAGCATACCCTTAGGTTAGGATTTTACAGAGAACCTATCTAGGGTTCTTTTATAAACAATCAGAGATATAAGGTGGGTAGATTCATTGAATGATGAATCATCCCAGACAAGAATCTTTTAAGATTCAAGGGAGCTAGACATAACACTAGTTAGTAATGTAGAATAGATATGTCAAAAAGAATAACAGGACTTTATGATTTGGAACATACCTTTGTTCTTTGACAAACCTTTTTAACTTCAAAGTTTTGTCTTGTGATGCATTCCTTCATACTCCATGAACATTTTCAAGTCATTCCCAAGAAGTGTAAGTCATGGTCATCTATACCTGTAATACATACTTTCAAGCAAAACATGTGATACCAAGAGCATAATTTAATTTCTTAAGATAGATCTCCTATGTAACTATGATGGGATCCTTGTAAAAGTTGCTCCTTCTTTTAGGGACTTCTACTTGACATCCTAGATTACTTGTAAACCCTAGAAGATAAGGATGCATGTTGTCTACTCATTATGATCTTTACCCTTGACTAGCTTATAAGCAAGAATTATTAGATATTTTGCAAATCTAGAAATTTATGAACATATGTATCTTGCAGTTACATACCTCTGATTTGATAACTTATTAGACTTGTTGGTGCATTTTGACACTACTTGAATTTCTTCAAAGCATCAGTTTCTTATGTGGAGATGGCCTTGTCCTTGGTCATGGTTAATAGTATTGAGTTCCTTTCCTTCAACTGAACTTGTAGTACTACAGTCTTGACCTTATCTTCAGCATTTAGTGCTTCAACATATTCTTAAGCCCGAATTAGACTATGATAGGTATCATCAAAATCACTGTAGTTTTTACTGAGACTTATTCACTGTAATAGGCACCACTGTGATAACATTGAACTGAAGTTAGTTTACTGTTGGAATTCCTTTATGAGATCATATCACTGTAATGGATAGGTATCATCAAAATCACTGTAGTTTTTACTGAGACTTATTCACTGTAATAGGCACCACTGTGATAACATTGAACTGAAGTTAGTTTACTGTTGGAATTCCTTTATGAGATCATATCCCTGTAATGGTGCCAAGTCTGATTTCTTTGTCGCTGTGGAGGCATTGAGACTTCATTATGTGTTAGCAGTGAACTGAGGTTACTGTGATCCCAAACTGAAGTCACTATACTGTGAGATAGCACTGATATTGGGGAGAGCACCGAGATGATATTATTGTGGTATTTCCGAACTGAAATGATACCGAAGTAATGAAGACCTCCTGCTGTGATGACATAGAACCCATATCACTGTGATGAATCCATGTAGCTGTGATAATAACGAACTGTGGTAGCCCGAGATCATTGCACTTTTAGATAGCAGCAAGTTGTAGTTCTTGTGGTGACACTGTAATCTCTTATTCGAGCTTCTTTCCTGAACTGTGACACCGAAACATAATCTTTGAATTTTTTCTTACCTGAACTTGTTTATGAACTGTGACATCCAAACTCATTTCAGAAATCTGAGTTTCTGTGGTTTATTTGAATCAGAGACTGAACTAGTTTACCTTTTACTGAGAAATACTTTCAAGGATGTATAAGTGGTCTTCAAACTGCCTTTGATCATTACGTTAGCTCTGATACCATGTTGGGAAATCCATAGGTTTGGTAGTTAAATGATTTCCCTTATTAATGAAATTATCTTGTGATGTTTTGTTATTATTATCTGTTCTTTCAATTTATCTTTTCTTATCATCAAGATTAATGCCAAGCAACAGATAGAAGAGAATACAAGAAGTAGGTAAACTGCCAGGGCAAAACCCCACTCTTTGGGGAAAACCCAGTCAAATTCTTCCTTCAGTAGATTCAAGATGAGACGACCAAGACCCTTAGACTCCCTCCATCAAGTCATCCTTCTTCCTTTCACTGTGTTAGCATCGAATACATGCCATTGAATTTTCACTGAGACATCATCATTGCAATATTTATGAAACCTTATCATTGTAATAGCAACGAGAAACTTCATTTCTGTGGTGGCATCAAGGTCTTCCCATTGTGATAACACTGATCTCTTCTTATTGTAGTGATACCGAACCTTTCATACTGTGGTTACACCAAGATAATATTTGCACCGAGAGTATAGTAGAAGCATCAAGGTATGGGAGCACCGAACTGTAATAGCAGCAAGAGCATAATGGCACCGAAACTGTAATAGCCCAAAACTGTGGTTACTGTAATTTCCGCACCTGTCCAAAGTCATCTCTGTGATTTGACCCGAGCTTCTGAAGTTATACCGAAACTTATCCTTTGAAATTGTTTTCCAAACTTGTATGTTGAGCGAAGGGCTTAGGTTGGTATATATAGTAGTTTGTTTATCATATATAAGTCGACATGAACATATGAATAGTTATGTCACTATATAAGGCCGACATGAACATATTGAAGGAAGCCGACTTGATGTTGATTGATGACGATTCTCTTGAGGCTTGTCTTGAAGGTGATGATGCTGATTTGATGAGGACTTGATGACTTTGAAGAGGATTGTTGAGATTTTGGGGTAGCAGGTGTGCTCGAGCTCCAAAACTTTGTGGAGGGGCTAAGACACAGAAGATCTCCAAGACCCAGAAAGCGTTTGGAGAAATTTCATCCAGTGTAATAGTTATTCAAATAATTAAATTTTTTAATGAGGACCCTAACTAAGTCTAACTTAGGGAAATTGAAAAAATACAATGAATTAAATTACACATGTGATGAAATGTTCTAAGTGACGTGGATCAAGCTTTCTTTTAATCTCAGCCGTTGATAAGAGATTAGATCACGACCATTGGTTTGCCAACGAGAAAAGTATAAAGGAAAGGCTTGGGGTCAATTGGAGGATACACACATTGCAGAGCACTGAAGCTAAGTCGAATTTATGGGGCGGGGTTTGCTGAGGAATTCGAAGTGAGTTTGAAGTGCAGTGAGGGGCAGATATCGGCAAGGGATGATCTGATCCGAGGCCGAGAATACAGCAGCAAAGAGGCAGCATCGTACCAGGGCAGCCCAGAGGCCATCAAGAGGGACGCAGTCCAGCCAAACTGACGCAGAGCCATCTGGGTGACGCCAAGGCAACGCAGAGCCTTCCAAAGTGACGCAGGGGCAGCCTGCGCTGCAAAGAGGCTGCGTCGGGCTAGAGGGTTGCATTGAGGGTTCCAGTGGGCCAGAAAGGGCTCAGATTTGTAATTCCCTGCAGAGGGTTGGATTAGTCATATTTTTTGTCTCCGAGTGAAAGGTACAACTTCCGTGTAATTTCTCTGTAGGGAAAATCGTTTCTAGTGCCCAAAATGTTGTATTCAGATTCTACATAATAATAAAACCCTATAGAGTTGTTGCACCGATTTTCCTGCATTGGGTTTTTCTTGGGACATTTGTCTAAAAAATCTGTGTAATTTTCTCACATGTGTGTGTTGTTCAGTAAATGATCTCTAAATGTGTAGGTTGCAATTTGTATTTGCTTTAATGTTTTTATGAATACTTCAGATTAACAACTTGTTAATTAAACATACAAGAAGGCGAAGTAGATCAAGACACTATAGTAGGGTTTATGTTTTGAAACTTTCACAAGGATGACTTGATGGAGTAGTCTCAAACAATAAACAACCTAATTACATGATTCAAAAGCCCAGAATGGGTCGATTTAAATCTGTAATGACTAATCCTAGAAGTCCACAATAGGGACCTTGATCTAAATAATATGACCAGAGCATGAAACCCATGCTTTAATAAGTCATTTAATAATAATAAATTATTTTTGACAAATATATTAATAATGAAGACCGAACCTAGTTACATTCTTCAACAGTCCCAACCGGTTAGATACCTTGGTCAAGTATCTAATCTTTAGCATTGCATATGCTATGACTCTTCGTAGAACATATCATTTTGAGTACATCCTTGTACCTATGTATGTATTATTATGAATACCTCCCTAGTTAAGAGGGAGGGGGGCAAGAATGTAACTAGTGTCGATCTTCATAACTATATTTGGGTCATGATGTAATGTATTTGTCAAAAGAAAGAAAAAGAAATTTTATTGTAAAAGAAAAAAAAAATTGAAGCATGGGTTTCATGTTGTTTTATTTATTTTCTAGGTCATAGCCTCCATTGAAGGCTTCTAGGTTTTGTCTTGAGTCATAAGAGTCATTGTCACATTTATTAGACCTTCTTGGGCTTTTGTATCATGTAAAAAATTTATTTTTGAGTCGAAATAGTCATTTTTCACCTCCTCACCAAGTCGGCCCTTCCTTGAAGAAGTCGGCCCAAATTGGGGCTATTCGACCCTGTGGAAGCAGTATGAATAGAAGAGGAGCTCAACCTATTTGGCATCCATCATCCACAAGTTCGATATGCAATACAAGAGCAAGAACAAGGAGAGCGAAGTCAAGGAAAAAGAAAAATCAAAAGAAGACAAAATCAAAGTTTTTGGGGCATCTCTCTCTCACACATGCAAGTTTTTCTAGGGTTTCTGGGCAACGTCCAAAGACCGAAAATCCTGCAGTAACTGCAGGTCCAAAATTTTGAGATGTAGGAGGCTGAAATTCCAAATTGAAGGAGCTTTGAAGGAAGTTACTCTCATTGAATTTGACAGAATCTATCTACTTGGAAGGAGGGTTGACTTGGTGATTGGAGGTCTTTGTCTAGGTCTAAAGATCTTGGATTGTCTCACTTTGACTTGGTGATATTATTGAAGAAGAGTTTGACATGGTTTTCCCCTAGAGAGGGGCTTTTCCTTGGCTCAGTGCCTACATCTTGTGTTTCGATCTTCATGCACTTTTGATTTGGTAATTTCTTGATGAAAGACATCATAATAAAGAAGTAAAAGAAGCCAACACACATCACAAGTAATTATGTAATATCCCAAACGGGATATTTCAACCAGTTTTGCAGAAAATAACTTAACCCAAAATTTTACCATAAAATCAACATTTATTTAACAGAAGATTGCCATGTAAAATTAAAGCAAATAAAGTACTGCAATCCATTACACATTAAACAGAAAGAATCTCATATTTTTATTATAAATGACAAATTGGGGTTACATGTATATCTGACCCAAAAGAGCTGAGACGGAGAGTTGGCCTCCAAAATAATATGTTGTACTGCACTGGCCTTCAAAACTGAACAACTGCACCCTCCCTCTGACAACAGCTGCCACCGAATCCACTGAAAGACAACAAAGCACCAATTGAAGATTTGAATGATCCTCATTCCAATATCCCTGAAGCTCTGTGAAACTCCTGAATGAAGTCTCCTCAAAGAGAGTTGGGTTTTAGTCCAACACTCGACAACATACCTAAGGGTTTCCGTCCTGGGGCTACCAATGGAGAAGAGAATCGGGTTCTCAACCTCACATACAAGAAAATATAACAAATCCAAGATATTCCTCAATGGCCTCCTCCTCTTCTTTTATAGATCTCATGGACCCCTCTAGAGCCTTCTATTTTATTATTATTTTAATCATGGAGCACTTTTCCCTCTTATTTTCCAACTAAAATATTCCTTTTTAACGTGGGAAAGAGTAAATCGGCTACCATGTCTCCTTAGGTCACTGAAACTCATGTCCAACCATCCCATCATGTAGGTATTCTCGCCCTAGTTCCAACGAGCTATTACACTAAGGTGTTCTATCATGTATTCCTCCTGAAATGCCACCTTGAGTGTAATTAATTGAGTTAAGCCCAAAAATAACTCAATTTTCCGAAGGTTGTCAGAATGCACCGGAACGAAAGGCAAATTGTGCGAATGATGGAATATATCAAGTAAATGCCACCGGTCCTCATAGAAACCCCTCAAAACTCCTCCAAAAATCCCCTAGGCCCGCTGATGACACCAACCTGTACTTGTGACCTGTCTGCTCCCAACTCTGGAAGTCCATCCTAACCCTGTCATAGGTGACACCAAAAAAAGAAATATTCCAAACCTTTCGCCCCAAGATTGCTTACCCTCAAGAAATCCAAATATGTGGGCCACCCTGTTGGCCCGATGCAACTAAGACCCAATGCTTGGATCCCATACAAACCCCTGGGTGTTGCTATGCTCCTATGCCAAGTCACCCGGAACAAACCCCTCGATGTCGAGATCCCAAACTGATCTCTCACTGCACCTATCATCAATCAATCCTCCTGGATCCCAACGCCACCATGGCCAATCATCGCCCAAGTCTCCTGGCTCGGACTGCGCACTGCCTCTAACTATAGTTGCTGCCCCATGAAGCGAAGACTACCAACAAGCATCAATGCTCCATGGCTACTGTTGTGTTGTAGCTCCTACTGTATAAGTTGCCCCACCAACTACGTACCAACTCATCACCTCTCTCCAATCCAACCCCTGACTCAATCCAATGCTAACCTTACTTTCCCAAAGTCGAGATGGAATACATAGTATCTGTCATGTCTATAGGTCCTTGCTCCGCTATGCCCCTGACTAAGAAGATCATACAATCAAGAGGAAACCAACTCATGATCTCTTGCCATCTATCCCGGAAGAAGAATCAAATGCAGTGACACCTACATACGGAACAAGTTTGGTGTGAGGTCGCCAGTCCATACACAAATCGTGCTGCCCCATCCCATTTGCCAACGAGATCTGCTGCAAAAGAAGGCCCCTCCCTCTATAATAGGCCAAAGTGGGCAAGATATGTTGCAAGCCCCATTAATGTACTCCTGGAGAGTGTTGCTCCCTGAAAGTACTGCAACTCTACTGACTGTATGTGCATCTATCTGCACCTCATCAGTGGGTTGGCCCAAAGATGGATGCTCGACCATCTCCAACAGCTCCTCCCTCTCCTGATCAGGAGTGTCATACTCCTACTGTTTAATAGCCTCCCGCAGTACTATCGTATCGACGTTCAAAATAAATGCCCACATTCTGCTCTGGACTCCAAAACTTCCGAAGAAGTCTTCTCTAGTAAGAAACCTGATGTTTCTCATTTTAAAGTGTTTTGGTTGTCCTGTTTACTTTCATGTGCCGAAAGAAAAGATAAGCAAGTTGGATGCTTTGGAAAGAAGGGAATGTTTGTAGGCTATAGTGAAACTTCGAAGGCATATAGAATCTATGTGCCTGGTCAAAGAGCAGTGGAGATATGCCACGATGTCACCTTCGATGAAGATGTTGCCCTCAAAAAAGTGAGAAATCCTCCTAGCTCCAAGGAAGACAAAGAAGATGTGTTAAATTCTGAAGATGTTCTATGCTTAGATGCAAATACACTTTCAACTTCTAGGGCTCAATAAAAGTAAGATGCAGATAGAACATACTGATAGATCGATGGAAGACAAGCCAAAACAGAGATAAAGAATGGTGGCGTTACAGCGATTAGCAAGATGCTTCAACCAGCAAAGTCTTTCATAAGGTCAGCCACCCACATGTCACACAACCCCAAGACAACCCAGAGAAATAATACTCCACAAAGACACAGCACCAAGAACGCAACTCCATCGCCATCAAGAGAAGAAAATCCTCCACACATTGTGTGTATAATGAACTCCAAGTCTCTCCAATATATAGGCATATTTGGGGGTGTGTGACACATTCTTTAAGACATTTAAGTCTATATTATATTCCAGGCCAACCTAGCACATAAGTGGGATAAATTCAAAGTACATGTTCTGCTCATCCAATCGAGATGATCTTTAGATCAATCTTACACCTCTCTAAAAGAGGAATCCAATAAAAATATTGGGATCGTCATCTGAGCAGCACAACCCCGAGTTTGGACCTAGTTGTCCAAATTTAACACTCCCTCTCAACTAGGGAGAACCCGTCCACTAGTGCAATCCAAACATCATGCGTCCTCCCGCCGTAACTTGCTTCGCTGGCTTCTTTATTTCAGAACAGAAATGGGTCAGTCACCAAGACATCATTCCCGGCTGACAAATTCAGCCTAGAGGTCTGAAATCTCTATAGGACTCACAAAGAGTCACATACCAACCCGAAGTTGGTTTACCTGACCCGAAGTCAGTTGGAGGTCCGAAACCTCACTAGGACTCAAGAGAGTCATATACTAACCCGAAGTTAGTTTCACTAACCCGAAGTTAGTTGGAGGTCCGAAACCTCGCTAAACTTGATCCCAGATCAAGTTTTTGGGCACGTGCCATCCTAGACATAGAGAGTACGGCAATCTTCGATGCGTCCATCGGTCTTGCTATGGTCTCTATTCACATTTCCCACCTCATTGGCCAAATGAGAGGTAGTTCCCATGAGTCTAAAACTCCATGGGTAGGATGCATACGGGGCATAGATCAGAGAGAGGTAAACCATCTCAATATCACACGGTGGGGTAGAAGCACACCAACTAGGTTCGGCAAGCCTAGCCTAGTGGTTGCTTATAGCACCAAGAAGTTATCCCCAAAAGCCCCCTGGGAGCTCCCAAAGCTCATCGTCCAACAGGACCCTCCAATTAGGGTCATTCCACAATTCCAAGATTCTCACGAGAGGTTAGGAACATGACCTTCCCCAAGGGCATTATGCGAATATCCACGACCTGCTCATCAGTTCCTATATGATCGAGCCTTACGGCGCCTCGATGTACCATATCCCGGATAAAGTGGTACCAACCATCAACATGCTTGGATCAATTGTGGAACACGAGATTCTCTGACAAACGAATCCTCCTCTGGTTATCACAAAGGATAACGGTGGCATCTAGCACATGCTCGAACAGCGCACTGAAAAGCTTTCGCAACCAAGTGACTTCACAACAGGCCATACATGCTGCAATGTATTCGGCCACAACGGTGCTCAAAGCTACCGACTTTTGTTTCCTACCCGAAGCAGATCTACGTGTGAAGCAGCATCCAGATGTGCTCTTGCGATCCACCACACTGCCAGCCCAATCAGCATCAGTATATCCAAGGAGTGTCATGCTCCTGGCGGTGTATCTCAGCCCATGGTTTATCGCGCCACAGAGATATCTCAAGAGTTTCTTGGCACCAACCCAGTGAATGTTATGATCAACCATGTGTTGACTCAAAGTGTTCACTGCACAACATACGTCTGGACGAGTGTTCACTAAGAACATCAGGGCCCCTACGAGTTGACGATACTCGGTAGGACTTGCTAGCCTGGGCCCAGCAACGTTTCCACTCAACTTCTTAAAGTTGAGTTCCATCGGTGTCAACACGGACTTACAGTCCACCATATCAAATCTTTCTAGAAGCTTCACAATGTATTTTCCTTGAGAAAGGAAAAGTCTCGCCAGGTCTTCGCCAAACCTCCAGGCCTAGGAAGTAGTGCATTAGTTCTAGGTCCTTCATCTCGAATTCAGCAGCGAGCTCCCTCTTGCACTGATGAATCAAAGGGTCAGCATCTGTCAGGAAGAGATCGTCCTCATACAACACCAGAATGAGAGGCTTCTCTTTATCAACCTTGAAGTAAAGGTTTAAATCAACATTACTACGAGTGAAGCTCAGCTTCATCAAGTAGCTATCTATCCTTTCGTACCAAGCCCTGGGGGCTAGCCAACCTGCAAACATGGGTGTCTCGATCCTGGACTTTGAATCCCAAAGGTTGCTCTCCATACACCTCTTCCTTTATCGCACCATGCAGGAAGGCAGTCTTCACATCGATCTGATGAAGATTATGTCCTTGCGTAGCAGAAAGGGTAATGGTAAATTACAGGTGCAAACATAATCAATGCCTTCCTAGAAAGAAATCTCAGGCAGCACATTTTCTATCAGATCCATGCTTGATCTTATATCGAGGTGACAACAGCTTTGTCCCGTGGTCTAGGGACCATATCCCAGACATCACCCTCCATATTGGACTCGTACTCTTTGCGTATCACATCCTTCTAGACTTGATACTTTATAGCTTTTCCCAAATGATTCTGGTTCATATTGTATTCATGGAAGTTATATACCTCTGGTATTTCTATGGCTTCTAGTTTTTCTACCGGAATTTTCCCCTTAAAGCCATATATCTTTGAGCCATGAGGGTCTTCTTTCTTTCAGCAATGATATTAGCTCAGGAGCATATACAGTTGTATTCTTCCTCTTAATGCCAGCTTCTCTTGTGAGAGAAGACATCTATTTTAAATGAGGGCATCCCAGACACCAACTTAGAAAGGAGTTTTGAACTCAGGGGCCTGAATCTTATTCTCCCACAGTCAAAGCCATCCAAGACTCATAGCCATATACTATCATATAGCTATCATGCATCTTGGCACGTATCATATACAATATTTGTTCAAAACTTCACAGACTTTGTTGATCATGGTTCAAGACTCCAACAACGTGACTGAAGGCTGCAAAAACTTCTCAGTTCACACTTTCAAGTTTATCATTATGCTCCAATGTAAGACTGATATTGTCACGAGCTTACTGCTATTATGAATTTCGTAAACATGGGTGTATGTCTATGTCACTGTCATAATGACAGTGACATAGAATCACAAATTTAGCTCCTCAAATTTGCGGCTACATAACTGTCATTACTGTAATATCGTTGATTACGATGTTGCCATAATTTTATCGTACCCATCACTATCTTCTTCATCATTGTCACACTGCCATACAGTACTAAAGATTTCAACTTCATGGTCATACATATTCTGCCATATGTCACTGTCAAACAGGGAGAATATGTCTACAAGCCTTAGCTTGTGTCAGAAGTACTCATACTTACTTTACAGCATACCTGTTATTCTATGGAGATCTGTTGTAGCTTCCTCAAGCAGCCCTATAAGATTTTCTTTACTGCAACTCACTGAACTAGGGATCCCAATCTGCCTTCTAACATATCTTGATTCCTTCTCAGAATCGTTCAGGATATCTTCGAGACTACGATTGAGCCCTAGCAGATTGCTCACAACGTCTCGCTGCTCTGTTGTTCAATGAAGGAATCCAAGTCAAAGTCATTCGAGGCTGGAGCCATGGCTGATCAAAATCCCTGAGCTTCGTCATTTATTTACTGAATTTCTTGCAATTGAGGAGAAGAGTTCCCGATTTGAAAGCAAATTCAGTGCCATGTTTTCAAATTTGAACCGTTCGCCTTTGCCACCGCCCCTAGTCTGTCTACTCCCATTTATCCTCTTATAATCATACACAGAGACCATGTGAGTTCATTCAACCTTAATTTCGGTTACTGCAAGCAAGTACGCACGGAGATTGCGATTTCAAATCCATGTACACCTCATAATAAGTTTTGTGGACACAATATCACACGTGGAGATTACTCGGACCTCGATACCTCACATCACAATAATCTTCACTATCTTCGAATTGTTTATTTTTTTTTCATACACGATTATCCATGGCCCTAATTCAAGCAGAATTCGAACCATTTGAGCTTTAAGTGGCCCTTCAATGGCGTCTGGGACCAATCTCGAATGCTCAGAGAAACACACAGCGAGATGAGTAGCCCAACAAGCCTGCGTATAGGAAGAATCGACTTCCACGAGGGCCGCTGCGATGAATAAAACCTTCATCGGATCCTCACTGCGGCTAGAGCCTGAATCGTGCTTCATTTCAATATTATTGTGAACAGGACAGTGCATGAAATTTAACCCATATTGGCTTCCCTCAATTACGTATGTTCTTCTATATCCATAAACATTTCAAATTTTTACTCTATATCCACGTGGCATCTTTGACATAGGGGTGAATGAGACACACATCGACAATTATCGGGATGGCATTAAGTAACTGGCCATACATCATGCAGAGTATATTGAAAATTTTAATTTATGTCAGAGACATTATGCATGGGACACGGATTCGGGGTGGTATACAAGGGGAAGCTACACGACGGCACCAATATTTTCATGAAGTGGATGGAGCAGCAATGGTGAGTAGCAAGGGGCTAATCGAGTTCCAGGCAGAGATCGTCGTCCTTGGTAAGGTTAGACATCGACACCTCGTAGGTTTCCTCAAGTATTGTATCGACGGCAGGGAGAAGAGGTCGTTGAGTCTGCATCTGTTTGAATGGGATGCGGCAGCTAGAATGGAAACAGAGGCTTATCATTGCCCTCAATGTCGCGCGCGGAGTTTTGGGTACCTACACAGACTTGCACATAGGAGATTTATTCACAAAGACCCAAAGCCCTCCAATATCCTTCTCAGCCACGACATGCGGGCCAAGGTCTCGGATTTCGGGTTGGTCAAGTAGGCCCTCGATTGAAAGTTTTCTGTTGAAACCAGGTTGGCCAGTACATGAGTCATGCATTCATTTTATTTTTGCTTTTCGCATCTGCCCTCCCACTACCATGGAGAAAAAGGGCCCGCGCGTTCTCGTGTATCGTGTTGCGTGGCGATTATTACTAGTCATTCTTCTGTCCAAAGCTCGATCACACTAAATAATGCTTTCCTGGTGAGTGATTCCGCTCTTCATTTTTCTATTATTTCCATTGACTCTGTTGATCTATTTTTTTTATTTTATTTTTCTTTGATCTGTTAGTTCAGCACACTACTCTTACGCTTTCACCTCCAGTACACTGCTCTTACGCTTACACCTCTAGCACTTTAAAAATGCATGCGCTTTCATTAAATCTACACGTTGTCACTTGCTGTGGTGGCATGGCCTACGGCCTACCACACAACTTTTTTGAGGCTAATGGCACCCTTATTCGTCCTTAGAATAACCCACATCTCATTGCCCTAGATAAGCTGGGCATTGTCTTCAATGGCTCCGATACCATGTTAAATTCTGAAGATGTTCTATGCTTAGATGCAAATACACTTTCAACTTCTGGGGCTCAATAAAAGTAAGATGCAGATAGAACATACTGATAGATCGATAGAAGACAAGCCAAAACAGAGATAAATAATGGTGGCGTTATGGCGATCAGCAGGATGCTTCAACCAGCAAAGTATTTCATAAGGTCAGCCACCCACATGTCACACAACTCCAAGACAACCCAGACAAAGAATACTCCACAAAGACGCAGCACCAAGAACGCAGCTCCATCGCCATCAAGAGAAGAAAATCCTCCACACATTGTGTGTATAATGAACTCTGATTCTCTCCAATATATAGGCATATTTGGGGGTGTGTGACACATTCTTTAAGACATTTAAGTCTATATTATATTCCAGGCCAACCTAGCACATAAGTGGAATAAATTCAAAGTACATGTTCTGCTCATCCGATCGAGATGATCTTTAGATCAATCTTACAGCTCTCCGAAAGAGGAATCCAATAAAAATATTGGGATCGTCATCTGAGCAGCACAACCCGGAGTTTGGACCTAGTTGTCCAAATTTAACAAGATGAAGAAGCAAGGAAGCCGAAAGAGCCGAAGGATGAACCAATGCTCGATGTTGAAGGACCTATGGATCCCATTGATCTACCTCCTTCAAATAAGAGAAGTCCCTCATGGCTCAGGGATACTCTCGCAGATGTTGAGAGACATATTGCCCCAAGGGGGTCATTCTGTGAAAGCAAGAAGCCGAATAGATACCAAGGGTGTCTAGCAGCCATGAGTACAATAATACACTCTGAGCCCGGATCATTTGAAGAATCCGTAAAGCATCAAGTTTGGAAGGATGTTATGCACGAAGAATACGAGTCCATTATGAAAAATGATGTCCGGGAAGTGGTCTCGAGACCGTAGGACAAATATGTTGTCACCTCGAAATGGATCTACAAGATCAAGCATGGATCTGATGAAAATGCTGAAAAGTATAAGGCAAGATCTGCTGCCCGAGGCTTCTCTGAAAAAGAAGGCATAAATTATGATGATATATTTGCACCTATGGCCCGCTATACCACCATCCCATTTATCATTTCCCTTGTTGCAACGCAAGGATGGAGTCTCTATCAGATGGATGTGAAGACCGCTTTTCTGCATGGCACTATAAAGGAAGAGGTGTATGTGGAGCAACCTTTGGGGTTCGAAGTCAAAGATAGAGACACCTAAGTATGCAGGTTGAAGAAAGCCCTCTATGGGTTGAAGCAAGCCCCCAGGGCTTGGTACGAGAGGATAGATAGCTACTTGATAAAGTTGGGCTTCACTCGAAGTAATGTTTATCCAAACCTTTATTTTAAGGTTGATACAGAAAGCCCTCTCATTCCGGTTTTCTATGTGGATGATCTCTTCCTGACAGGTGTTGACCCTCTCATTCATCAGTGTAAGAGGGAGCTAGCTTCTGAATATGAGATGAAAGACCTAAGACTGATGCACTATTTCCTAGGCTTGGAGGTCTGGCAGAGGCCAGGCGAGATTTTCATTTCCCAAGGAAAATATGTCATGAAGTTTCTGGAGAGATTTGGTACTATAAGTCTGTGTCGACACCGATGGAACTCAACTTTAAGAAGTTGTGTGGAAACGTTGTTGGGCCCATGCTAGAAAATCCTACCGAGTATCGAAAACTCATGGGGGCCCTGATGTTCCAAACTTCCAAGTGAACTCCCGTCCGGACGTATGTTTTGCCGTGAACACTTTGAGTCAACATATGGTTGATCGTCATCACATTCACTGGATTGGTGCCAAGAATTTATTGAGATATCTTCGGGGCACAAGCAACCATGGGCTAAGATACACTGTTGGGAGTTTGAAACTCCAAGGATATACCGATGTCAATTGGGCTAGCAGTGTGGTGGATCGCAAGAGCACATCTGGATGCTGCTTCACCTTGGGTTCTGCTTCGATATCTTGGATGAGCAGGAAGCAAAATTCGGTGGCTTTGAGCACCGCTGAGGTCGAATACATTGCAGCGAGTATGGCATGTTGTGAAGTTGTTTGGTTGCGAAAGCTCTTCAGTGAGTTGTTTGGGCACGTGCTAGATACCACTGTTATCCTTTCTGATAACCAGAGTGGGATTCGTCTTTCTGAGAATCCTGTGTTCCAGGATCGATCCAAGCATATTGATATCAGGTACCACTTTATCCGAGATATGCTACAGCGAGATGCCGTTAGCTTGATCTTATAGGAACTGATGAGCAGGTCGCAGATATTCTCACGAAGCCCCTGGGGAAGGTCAAATTCCTAACCTTCCGTGAGAAGCTTGGAATCGTGGAAAGACCGTATTAAGAGGGTCCTGCTTGAGTTGGACTATGAACTCTGGGAGTTCCAGGGGGCTTGGGGATAGCTTCTTGGAGCTATAAGCACACACGGGGCTAGGCTTGCCGAACCTTGTTGTGCTTACACCCCATCGTTATGATATTGAGTTGGTTCACCTCTCTTTGATCTATGCCACGCACGCATCCTACCCATGGAGTTTTCGACTCATGGGAAGTACCTCTCATTTGGCCAATGAGCTGGGAAATGTGGATAGAGACCA
This sequence comes from Pinus albicaulis, assembly GCA_034641835.2. Lineage (NCBI taxonomy): Eukaryota > Viridiplantae > Streptophyta > Pinopsida > Pinales > Pinaceae > Pinus > Pinus albicaulis. The sequence continues at coordinate 884,009,761 of CM076575.1, forward strand.
ATAGCAAGACCGATGGACACATCGAAGATTGTCGTACTCTCTATGTCTAGGATGGCATGTGTCCAACACCTTGATCTGGGATCAAGTATGATGAGGTTCTTACCTCTAAACTGACTTCGGGTCAGTAAAATAACTTCAAGTTAGTATGTGACTCTTTATAAGTCTCTTAAGGTTTTATCCTCTAAACTGACTTCGGGTCAGTAAACTAACTTCGGGTCGGTAAACTAACTTCGGGATAGTATGAGACTCTTTTTGAGTCCAAGAGAGGTTTTAACCTCTAAGCTGACTTCGGATCAGCCGAGTGTGATGTCTTTGTGACTCATCGTTTGTTCTATTTGAGAAGAAGAGCCAGCAAAGCAAGTTACGGTAGGATGACGCACGATGCTAGATGATAGTACACGATGGTACTGATGGATGGCATAGGTGGACAGATGGAGTTCTCCTTAGTTAGAGGGAGTGTTAATTTTGGGCAACTAGGTCCAAACTCCATGTTGCACTGCTCATATGATGATGGCCATATTTTTGTTGGATTCCTCTTTCGAAGGGGTGCAAGATTGATCTAAAGATCATCTTGTTTGGATGAGCAGAACATATATTTTGAATTTATTTTCCACACATGTGCAAGGTCGGCCAGATTTGTAATGTAGGCTCACAAACCTAATAGATGTGTCACACACCCTCACTGATGGATATAAATTGGAGAGACTTGGAGGTCATTTTCTCATCATATCATCACATGTTCTCTCATTGTGATCTGACTGGTTCAATAGCCTTTGGAGGCCCCTTTCCTTCACATGTGCGGAGTTGGGGCTGCTGGAAATCTATGGATTTGTTTAGGGTTGTTTTGCTCAAGCATTGACCAGCGTTGACCGCGGTCAACCCTTGACCGTTTGACCTCCAATCTTGGTTGAAATTCCGATTTTTGAAGGTTGTACAGTTGGGCACAAAAATCGAGGAAAAGGAGTAGTTTGATCGAAGCCCTAATCTGCAGCATTGACTTTTGTTGACTTTTCTGCGTTGACTTTTTATTGATTGTCCTGCATTGACTTTTCTACATTTCATTTTGGTTGACCATCATTGACTTTTGATGAGTTGTCTTTGAGGGTTGTGTGTGTGACACTTGGAGGGTTGGCTGATCTAAGAAAGACTTTGTTGGCTGAAGCATCTTGTTGACTGTCGTAACGCACAATATCCTATATCTTTGCTGGACAAGAAGAATTGTAAAATCTGACCTATATTATTGGCTTGTCTTATGTTGATCTATTATTGTGTTCTATCAGCATTTTACTTTCATGTTTATGTGATTACTAAATTGAATCGGGCCTAAAGAAAGATTGAAGTAAATTTGCATTAAGCATAGAACACACCATGTTATTCTATATTTAACATAGCTTCAGGGGGTGTTGACCTTTGAGTTCAATATGAAGGACCTAGATTTGATGCATTACCTCTTTAAAGCACGCTACTTAGATCCCTGAGAGATTTTTGGGATGATGGACTGTCATTGAGATTGTCAGGCTAGATTGCACCCAGTTAGGGTAACTAGAAAGTAGACGATCAGCTTATGGTTGAGCCAAGGCATGTGGCTCAACATGTAACAACATAATACAGCTGGTTATGGCACAGCCAGTTATGGTTTGAGATATGTCTCAGGTGGTGAAGTGAGACTGCATGGAATCGAGATATATTGATTGAGATTGGGCCAGGAGTGCAAAAGACAGAAAGAGTTTTTCATAATATTGCTTCAGTTTGGTCTTAGTTATGATTTCTTGGATGAGTAGGAAGCAGACATCTGTCACACTCAATATTGTAGAGGTTGAGTATATTGCAGCTTGATTGGTATATTGTGAAGTAGTATGGCTTCAATTGCAGGATTGTTTGATCAAGTGTGTAAAGACCATGATGACAGGTCAAAGCACAACGAGATCTAGTACCAAGACATGGTACAAAAGGGTGCAGTGCGGCTCACAAAGCCTCTGTCCCATGGCGAAGCTTGTATACTTCGGGGACAAGCTTAAGAAGTTTGTATACTTCAGGGACAAGCTCGAGAAGTTTGTATACTTTAGGGGTAATCCAGAGTGGTTGAGACTATTTTCCTCAGTTAGAAAGAATGTTGAAGTTGTTGCATCAAGGGGCAGACATTCTCCCTAAGTCAAAATATCGACTAGGGGCCACAAAAGGTGGCTGGGAGAATGGCTCAAAAAGTATCAAGGCCTAGAGTGCTCCCTAGGTTAGCATCAGGTAGGAGAGTTACCATTCGATTAGCGTGCAAGAATCGTAATAGCGTGGGGTTTCACCATAGGTCACGGGTGTTGACCAAGTTCCAAGTGACGACTTGGATAACTGGTGAATTGCTCCAAGTAACGACTTGGATAATTGGTGAGTTGCTCCAAGTGACGACTTGTTGAGCATGATGTTGATGCAAGATGCTTTCCACAGGTAGTGGATGGACACATCAATATAACTAGCTCATTCAAGGAAAGTCATTCTCTCTGAGTCAAGTATGTTGACCAAAATTAGGGAGAATGGTCCAACAGAGTACAGTCATTCTTTCAGTGTCAATTATGTTGACCAAAATTAAGAAGAATGGTCCTAGAGGCCCAGAATTACTCAGTTGAGTGGGTGCCTTTCAGCATCAGGTGAGACTCTCCAAATAGGTTGAGTGAGCATATTGAGCACCAGACCCCGAATTACTCATGAACAGTGAGGCCTTTTGAGATTCACCATGAGTCAAAGATATTGACCAAGATGATGGTGAACCAGAACTAGTCTATATAACATGGGTCAGAGGCGCCGACCCGAATCATGTTAACTAGTTGATGCTAATGATGCACCATGGGTCAGAAGTACTGACCAAAATTATGGTCAGAGGTACAGACAAGAGTTACGGTGACTAGTTGATGTTGTGGATTTTACCATTGGTCAAGGTTGTTGACTAGGATCATGGTAATTGGATGATGTTGATGTTGATGTTGATGATAAATGATGAACCTTTTCTTAGAAAAAATTGTTAACAAGATAACATTTAGATAGTCATTATGAATACCTCCCTAGCTAAGAGGGAGTGTATATCACATGCACACATAGACAAAGTGAAACAGTTATTTTTGGACAAACTGTCCCCGAAAAAACCCAATGTGGGAAAATCGGTCTCTGGCTGCTGGAGGGCTCTATTATTAAGAATATTTCTGAATACACAACTCTGGGTTCCAGATCTGGAAAACCCTACAGAGAAAACTCTAAATCTGCAGCACCTGGCTGATCTAAGACCAAAAATACTGGCTGATCCACACCCTCAAACGGGATTTACAAAACTCAGCCATATCTAGGCCTAGAAACCCCAGATCTGCCCCTGAAAGACACTGCGTCAGCTTCTAAAGCCCCTGTTGGGCTCTGCGTCAGCCTTGGCTAGCCTCCAAATGCTCAGTGCTATCACTGGAAGGGACTGCGTTACCCCAGACTGGGCGACGCAGTCACTACGCTGGCCCTAAGGGTCTCTGCGTAACCCCTGAAAGGTTTCCTGAAAATCACAATGTCCTTGTTGCTGCTGATGTTGCCATCTGTTGCTGTTGTCATCTGCTGTTGCCTTCCTCTACGCTGTCTTTCCTGATCTCTTCTCTGCTTCTTGTGTATTCTAGACCTCGGGATCAGATCATCCCCTTAGTCTAAATTCCCCTCTCTGCAACTGAAACACTTGAGAATTCTTAGCAACCCCGCCCTAGAATCTCAACTTAGCTTCAGTGCTTTGCCTCTGTGTGTTTTACAAATGACCCCAAGCCTTTCCTTTGTACTTTTCTCGTTGACAAATCAACGGCCAAGATTAAATCTTTAATCAATGGCTAAGATTAAAAGAAAGCTTGATCCATGTGACTTAAGACAATTTCATCACATGTTTAATTAAATTCACTTTAATTATTTTATTTTCCAAAGTGTTAACTTAGGAAATACATTAAAATAATTAATTAATTTAATATCCCCTAAACCAGATGAAATTTCCCAAATCCATTTCTGGGTCTTGTAGATCAAGTGAACTCTAGTCCTTCCTCAAAATTTGGGACCTAGATCACAACTGATGCTACCCCAAATACACAAAATCTCAACAATATTTAGGTCAATCTTGCACCTCTCTGAAAGAGGAATCCAATAAAAATATTGGCATCATCATCTGAGCATCACAACATGGAGTTTGAACCTAGTTTCCCAAATTAACACCTTCAAAAATCAACAGGAAGTTGGTGTGGAACCAAACAAAATTGTTGAGGAACATTGGAGCTTAGTGACCATATTGGCACACATGAGAGGAGCATTGGACACATCAGAGGACATGTGGCACACAATTAGAGAAGAATTGTCTTCAATGAGGATACGTGGATCGCAAAGAACCAAGGAAGAGGAACCATTACACTAATATCATTTTGGAGAGTACACCATCTTGAAGTAGGGGCCATGAGCCCAAGGAAGAGCATACTTGGACTTTGTTTCGCCTTGGGGATTAGATAAACCCTTTTATAACACATGTATATATTTGTATTATAGAGTGCTCCATGTGGGATTGCCTTGTTGGTTACATGTATGAACTTATATCCTTAAATTATGTTAGCCTCCCCCACCTATTCCATATATAAAGGAAGTAGAGATCTCTTGCCATAATCATCATCATCATTTTACTCTATTCGTTGTAGTTGTCTTGTAGGGAGCAATACGTTAGGGTTCATAAGGAAACCCTAGAAGGCAAGAAGATAGAGACATTTTGGTTGATTTTAGAGAGATTTCCCATGTGAGATATGAGATGTTATGGTTTGTGCTATGCAAGTTAACCTTAGAGAATAACATGATGTTGTTTGTGTTGATGGCTTGTCTTGTGGTTGTTGTTGTACCACTAGGGTTTATACCATAATAGAAGACTTGGAGAGTGGAGCTAACACCTTGCATGGTTTTGGAGCCTTGTTCTTGTGGCATGAATGGAGGTTAGGGCAAGACCATGAAGAACCTAGCTTGATGAGTCTTGAGCTTGGTGCGATGCCTTATTTGAAAGAAGACTCTGCAACTGTATTCCTGATGTTCTAGTGCACTTGTGATGACGTAAGAATTGACGACCTAGGGTTTGCTGACTCAAACCCTAGAATGGACATGTATACTTGGAGGCTAGCGCTAGAATTGTCTTGCCATGTGTTTGTGAGATGCAACATGACTAGGATTTGTAAACCGTAACAAAGACAAAAGCACTAGTGCGGAGAGCTTGTGTGATACAAGCTTCATGTATGTGCCAAAGAGAACTTATCAATGTTGATGTTAAAATGTTAAAGACCAATGGTGGGGTGACAACAAAGGTTGAGAGTGATTCCTACAGGAGTTGGTGGCTAGAGTTTTCTAATGGTTTGCCTAGCTAGGGCTTGAAGAGCTTAACTTGTACCAGCCTTATGATAACACTATGGTATGTCTTTCATCTTATATCAACTAGATGTAGCTTAGGTGGTTGAGAGAAATGTGATTATCCTACCACCCAAGTTTTGATTCCCTCATGTGACATGTTTGAGCTCATAATGAGTATATTGTTGTAATGGCTTCAAGCCTTGCTATTTGAGAGTCCATTTAGGACTGAAACATGTACATTCCTCATTTGGAATATAAAGATATTTCTTCGAAGGAAAAATATATGCTAATATAAGATATATATGAGATAAGCTATGGTATGTACCCAATATAAGCAATGGTGGAACATTGCTTGTCATTTAAGTTTGTCATTTAAATGTTCTTGCTTATTTATTCATAATGCTTTATCTCAGAGTTTCCATATATCACATTTCCCCATTTCCAAATTTTTGAGTGGTTATGTTTCCATTTCAGAAACCCATACCCGTTTCCCCATATCATGTAACTGAGCCTACATATTCAGTTTGACTAGGTTGGCCTTAACCATAAGGCTAGCATAGAATAAATGAAATAAAATATGGCCTTAGCCATTATTACAGCACATAATGAGACATACAAGTGGGTCATGATTCATGGGCATGTGAACAGATTCACCAACAATTCAAACAGATGGCTCTTCTTCCCTATGTTGTGTAAGGGTGTTCCATTTGCAGGTCCATATCTCTCTTCTGTAATTTTTCAGCAAAACAAAAACGTTTTTTCCATTTAATTTATAAAATGCAGAACATTAATATAATTGAGTTTTGGATCAGAAAGGAAACCACGATTAACAATAGCAGTTGGATTTGCATGACCCACTTCCAGGACAAGTTGTGAGTAGCCTATCTGTTGGCAGGCACTGTTATGTGCAATTACACGGAAGAAAATACAAGATGTCAATTGTAGTAGGGCTCCATGATGAATGTACAAATATTTTAAGAGAACTAGCATCTCTTTCACGATTAAAGACCATTGCTTGTTAAGAGTTATATTAATGCACCCACAAGAGAGTAGTGCAATAGGTCTAGTGTTTCACGTCTAGTGTTTCACTTCCATGATGCAAATTTGTTTACACCCAAAACAATTAATATCAAATTACATTGCTACAATACTATAGCCACTTTTAATTTAGAACATTACGCAATAATCATTCCATCAACCATAGGTGTGTGCCCAAAGATTGTAAATTCCCTCTAGAGCCTTAATTGTCAATAGAAAATAATCAATTAGTCTCATTCAGAACCATCAAATCCAGAATCTACAATATCTTCCCTAAATATTTTGGTTATAGATAGCAATTGTTTTTATCAGCTTGCACATATGTGTTGTTATGTTTTAAGTTGCTGAAATATGAAAAAAAATCAAGAAACAGTTACATTATGAACAACAGCCCCCTTCACCTCACAACTTACTGAAAATGATGCCACTCAAAGCATGAGCTAACCTGCAAGGGAATGTGATTGAGTGTTAACCGGCCTCCATACACCCTTTTGGGTCTTCATCCTCTTGTAATCACGTGTTGCCTTTGACCAGTCATTTGGCCGACTCATAGTCTTGATCCAGGACGTGCTCCTCTTAGGCTATAACGAATCGCATTCATTATCAATGTACAAAAGTAATTCAGCGCAAATAACAACAGCAGGGCTCATGCAATATGTCCATGTACTTGGAAACAATGAAAGACAAAAAAATGACACTACAATTATTGATATTATAAACAACAGGCACCAATATATAGATTGCAATTTGTATACCTGAAAATGATTTACTGAATAGGGAACTATAATTGTCAACTGAACTGCTCTCCAAACTTGATCAATGCTGAACCAACATGACAAACGCAGAGATAATTACGAGCTTACTCGAGCATAGGGCAATGTACAATGAAAGAATCTGACAAGCAGGAAAATGGAAAGCGTGTTGGTCAAGAATGTCAAAGTGACCAATAACAAAAACCATTTCTCCTCTATTAAAATGGATCAACAGGTTATTAAGAGAACATGGACCACACATACAAGATTGAACAAATACAGCTCAAGACCATGCCACAGCAAATGCTTTCTTGTATTGACAGTGAATATTAAAATTATATAGAACTACCACTAGTATGTTACAACGGCTAATGTTTCATTTTTGTTATGAGAGCTATTTTGATTTTGTAACTGGAAATAACTGAGAATTCACAAAATACAAGCATGTTCACTGAAGTTCCTTTGTAGTTTTGTACTAGGAATGGTGGGTGCTGATGTGGGATATGTATGGGCGCTTGGAAAAAACAAGTGTGAGATTTTTGGAAGTCAGGTCCACCAGATGTGGGTGAGAGTCTTGGAAGTTTGGCCTCACCAAGTGCAAGGCCAGCAATATATAAACGTAAAAAATGACATATAAAAAACTAGGAAAAGATGGGGGAAATTTACAGTCTAGGTGAACAAATTGATTATTAACGTATAAAGATCTTAGTTCTTAGTTTTTACATTCAGTGTTGTAAATATTGAATATCTATGACTATTCATAGCATTGGTGATATACCTCATGCCACCTAACGCTAGTGCTATGTGCAGCTAGGTCCTTGGGATTCAAATTTCAATAACCCAGGATCATGTAACCTGCAGTCTTAGTTTAGTTCAAGAACCCCAGAAACACTACCTTGTGCTAAAGATAGAAATCTTAGAGATGCTCAACTTCAAGCATTAAACCTATTGGAAGCAATTTGAAAATGACCCAAAAAAGTCCATTCCTAGGGTACATGTTCTCTCTGTAGGACCCGGATAGTCGTTTTGGCAGTAAGCTTTCCATCTCTTCTAGTCATGCACAACCAATGCTGAGCATTCCTCTTTATATTGAACTTGCAAAAGTGTACCTATGCTCTAGTTCATGGATCTAAAGGTGAATAAAATATATCATGTAGGAGCACACAGTCCATATTTTGGTTGAGTTGGACATGGAGGCATGTGGTCAACCTTGCAATAGCTTATTTAAACCATATCAGGTCATTTTAGTGCAAAGGAATAAATGCAATGGGCATAGTGTGGTATTTCCCAGTTCACTGAATCATTTTGATTTTTACATTGAGAAAACAAATGAAGCATCTGTCACAGTTGACCAACAAACAGAATTGGCAAAATCCTCTTTTCTGGTCACCAAGTTTAACAGAAATGCTCTATTTCAAAAAATAGGGGATCTATATAAGAAATACTGCACCATCCAGCTTTTATAAAGATGAAAAATATGAAATAAAAGTCCTCAAATTTAAGAGATAACGAGAACTCAAAATTTACAGGGTATTTAATGTTAAACATGACAATATCTATAGAAATCTTATTTTTTCAAACTATTTACACCCTTCTATCTTGCTTTCATTTCATCTTTCACACATAGTATATATCCCCTCCTTTGTTTGCATTCATCCCCTCAATGTGGACACTATGCATGTGTTTTAAAATACTCAAAATAGATGTACGAATCTGGCACAGGAGACGGAAGTTGGGCTCTCACTAAAATAGACAGGACAGTATTCCACATACTTCAAACATCTGCTTAAAAATGAACTGATAGGCTTTCACTGTTCATCCTCTCGAAAGAAATTTAAATTAACTTAATTAAATATTAAAGTCAAAGTCTAATGGTGGCCATCCATGGCCAACAGGATTCTGAATAGTAAAAAGGATGACTGAAACATTGAGTGATAAAGAATCTCTGTCAGAAATGCAAATGAAATAAAAGAGCACATAGATAGTGAGACAGCAGATACCATCAAACCCTAGATAGCCTCCCCAAATAATGGGCAAGGGTTCAAAGGACATCAAGAAGTCCTAAAATAACAAAGCTGTCCACAGTCAGCTCTCCTAATACCCAAAACCAAGAAGAAAAGTGTAATGAGATTCTTGCCATCGACTGGTTGTGTTCCCTGAAGTTTACACTACTGGAATGACCCAGAATTGGAGTTTTGCTGTTGATGCCACTTGTGATTAGAACCAACTAGAAGCTGTAAGGTGGAGTGATGAACTTGCAGTTAGCAATGCAGGAAATCTGTATCTAGAGGGTTTGGCCCTCATACTATGTGAAAATCCGCAAGGAGCCATGAGAGTTTCTAAACAAGTAATATTCATGAATTAAAACCACAAATTTTATGACAGATAACATGTAAAGATGAAATGGTCTTTTGACACAGATTCCTGCATACACAATCTGAAAGTGTGATGCTCCCTTTGAAGTTGCTGTTATGTCTTGATACATGCCAGTGGGAACAAACGAAGTTGGACTCGAGGGGATAACTGCAATCTGGTATATCCTAGATATACATGAGCCCATTCTTGAAATTTATGTACGTTGAAAGTCATGGGGAGATTTTGAAGGGGCTCTTTTAACTTTTTGCATGGTGCTTTCAAGTAAGATTTGTAGATCTCTGTTTTGATGACCCTATTAAAATTAAATATCCCTTTTAGTGAGGTGAGGATATCAATTGAGAACTCCAAGGAGAGAGGCTTCCCAACACCTAGGTTTAAATGCCAGAGGAGAGAAGAAGCTCTAGCAGACCAACTATCAAGGACCCCTTGTCTAGCACACTCCATAGAGGATTGGAGAGCTAGGTAGAGAATATTTATTAGTGCTTCAGTGGGAGTCAACCATGCATCAAATCTTGTGCAGCACAGTCACAACATAGGGAATCATGAAGTAAGGGGTGAGCATCAAACCCAGCTAAAATGAAAGAGTGGCAAACCATTTACATTGCAAGTATATGTTCCAAAAGCATCATAATGAGTACACTCTCAATGCAGTTTCCCTCATAGTATCTGGCAACATAGGTTCAGAACTTGTACAGTTAGTAAGGTCTAGCATTCTTCAATTGACTACATATCAGTTTTGACTTACAGTTTAGTTAGTTAAATGTTAGTAGATTTTAGAGTGTTGAGTTGGCTGCTTTATGTCAATTTTTGTATAAAGGCTTGTGACCGCCCTAATTAGCAGCCTTGGCAAAGCCACAGTCAACGTGCTAGGGGGTAAGCACACAGGAGATATGCCTATTGTTACCTCAGCATGCTCTCCTCTCACTTTAGGCGAATTCCTAGAAAACCGTGAGGGGTATCCCAATTTGCATACACTTCACCAAGAATTCTAGAGACTAGTGCCTATGCATGATGAAAGTCAAGAGTTGAAAAAAAAAATGTTAGATCTGATATATGAATAAGAAACACAGAAAATACAAACCAGCATGTGAAAGCTCACTTAATTTTCATATCAAATGGTTATCTTTGATAATCAAAAGTGAGGGAAGGGTACAACTACATACATCAAGTGAGATAACTCACCTTTGGTTGCCACTCAATTTTTTAACCTGATTTGAACAAGCTTGCTGCTGTCCTACACTTCCAGAACTACAAAATTGGAAAAAGACACAAAATCCCAGATTTTGAGTGTCTTTCAAGTAACCCGGAATGTGGAAACACACTAGGATTATGGATCCTTGGGTGCTTGAGCTTAAGCACTAAAATAAGAGTGAAAATACAGCCCAACAATAGTGAAGCTGCAAGTAAATAGTAAGGATACAACAATACGATCCAAAGTTGCATGAAATTGGGGTCCAATCCCCCAAGCGTCAAAATTGGAAAATGCCCTAAACAAGATGATACGTTTTGCAGCACTTAAAGTCGCTTAAATCACTTTCAAATGTTAATAATATGCACCTAAAACACTTTAGAAAGGAAACTAGGGCTTAAGAGGGTTAGAAATAAGTTATAACCCTTTTCAGAAAGACATAGGCCTAGACTCGTACCAATTATTGTGAAAATATTGTTGTAATAAAATTCCAACATTGTATGAACACCTTCAAACACTCGAAATGATGTTATATAAAACTTGAAAACACAAAATAAGAGGACTGCCTTGCACTTGGGCTATTTAGAATTTTAGATAAGCGATTATGGCACAAATCCGAAGAAAAATATCTAGCTCAAAAATGTAATCCATGCATTTTATTCTAGACAATAAATAAATGATTTTCAAAAGTTTATTTTTTATTATTTATGATTAGATTTTGTATTTTTCTAAGTTTCCTAATTTTTTTCTATTTTTGAATTTATACTCTATAGAAACAAAAAGGAAAAATTAAAAATTATGAATTTTTGAAATAAGTTGTTGGTTGTTGGATCTTATCTCCACTAGGGCAATTGGGGCCAAGATGGATGCCCTTTTTAAAATTGGTTATCTAATGCCTGTATATTACGGAAAGGGGCTAGAACCCTAGAAGTTAAATCAGGCCCATCTGATCAAGACAAGTTATGAAACCAAAGCCCTAAGCAAAGGGATCCCTCTAGAGGAAAGCCTTCAACCAAAAGATCAACTATGGAATGAAATAAAATCAAAGCCCTTGTTACGGACCCTTGAGGGTATGGCCTAACAAGGAGATTCAATGCTTACGTCACACCAACAAAGGATAAGTGAGAGAACAAACCCTTGACATCCCCTTCCAAGTGACAAAGATACCCTTCAATGAATAGATATATTTAGCCTTTTAGTAGTTTTGATTCATTACATTAATGCCTTAGGAAAAATAAGTAGAATATCCAAGAAAAAGATACTTCAATAATTGACACCAAAGCTTCATGAAAATATTACATTATGGCATAATGATCTCAACAATTGACAATGATTTGAGAAAAGAGTGAGCTCTCAATTTATAGAAGAGGCTCTCAACATCTCTCCCCATTTTGCTCCTTAGAAAATGCAAAGAACCTTCAAGAAAGATTGACTTGTCCTCATCAAAAGGTTTAGAGACTAAGTCATTACCTAAATTATCTTTACATTGCCTGAAAACCCTCCAAAGGAGGTGAAAAAAATCCTCCAAAGGGGGTGGCACCTTCAAAACAGCTCCAATAAAACCGCAAATATTGTTTATTAACCCCCAAAATATGCCTCAAATGAAGGCCCATGCCCATACCACAAGTTAAGCCACTTCCATGAAGCATGGGAATGACTTTACAAGTTCAAAAATGAGTCATCAAACCCCCAATAAAAAAAAGTGACGTCACACATAGAAGGAGGCCGATTTGCTTGACGGTTCCAACATTTCCCTTAAAATTGGCATGAAGTGACTTGAAATAATTTTTAGATTCCTTGGAAGGCCCAACGTCTCTCTTTCTTGCTCAATGTCCTCTTGGAATTGATCATTTGACCCCCAATGGCTATCTTAAAGATGAACGGCTTCATATTTTGGGATTCTTCTTACTTGCTTCAATGAATTAAGGCTTGATTTCTTTGTATTCATGCTTGATCTTGGTCCTTGAGGCTTGACACATACATTTCTCTTCCATGTTTACCTCCACATAACTTTAAGTACTTGCCACATCATCAATTTTACACCCATGGCTGTCATAAGTGAAGTCGACCCTCCTCTGGAAAAGAAATAAGGCTTAAAATGGCATTTTGTAGAAGGCTTTTTTTGATGCTGTGACTTGGAGATGACTTGACTTGCCTTGGAAAGTGCAATAGATATCTTTCCTTGCATTGGTAAACATGATAGGGTGCCTCGCAAAGCACAAATGCATCATGAATTTTGACACTGCCATGTAAAAATGATGATGTAAGATAACCAAGGCCAAAGGTGTGCACACATAAGATAAAATGGTCCACGTGAGGAATAAAAATTGGTGTGTTAAACGTGGGTGTTTCGACCCTTACATAGTGTGATCAACTTTACATAGCAATAACATAAGTGAGTAACTAAGGGCTCCCCTAAATCATGGGTCCAAGTAGATCCATCCCAAGAATGCCCACATACCTACTCAGGACATAAATGCCTGACATGGCAAGGAGTTACTCCCACCAAAGGATAATCAGTCATAAAGACAATAAAACCAAGCACCTTGCGAATGGGTACTAAAAGTACTCGACATGATTGATCCACCTGGGGGATGTATGACACCTCATAGCCAACACTTCTACACTTCATCACGCGTGGCCTTTACAGAGCAATAAATTGCACACATTTGGGCTTATAAAGGTGTTGTCTCTGGCAAAAATGTCTAGTGTACAATCTAGAGGATCAGGGGTGTGATAAGGCTAATAACCTATGAATTATGATGAAAAGTATAGGAGTTTTTAATGTGTAAAGGTTACATGCTTTTGTCTCCCTTCCTTTAGAATCTTGATCGTGTAGTATTGAATTTTAAAGCAATATTAGAGCCATGTGTTGTTGTTGCTACTAATGGTGTTTGTTGCACTTTTGATTCAATGAAGAGAACAGCATAGCAATGGCACTAAACTAGCCAAGATCAATCTAACTTCGGATCTATCATGTGTCGAGAGGGATCAAATCCCTCCAGATGCAAACCTTTCCCCTAATTATTAATCCAAAATTATTAAATCTAATAATATTAATATTAATATTAGATTTAATAATAATATTAATATTAGATTTAATGATGTTTTTTACATGGCATGATAACAATATTTATAATAAAACTACTTCAAATTAATATTTTCAAATATTACAATTTTGACGTGGAAATATTTATGTCAAAAAGTTTTTAATATATCCATAGGATATCGTTTTTCCTTTTAAAGATTCATTTTACAAATATTTAATTAAGAGAAATATTAAAAGATTTAGAGCATGATTTTCAATTCTCTGCGCTGAATTTGTTGAAGAATGTAACTAGGTTCAGTTTTCATAATTGTATTTGAGTCATTATGAAATGTACTTATCAAAAGAATGAAAAAGAATTTATTATTATTATTATTATGACTTATTAAAGCAACGGTTTCATGCTTGGGTCATCATGTTTTATGTCAAAGTCCCCATTGAGGACTTCTAAGATTTATATTGAGTCACTAGAATCATTGTACATTCAATAAGACCCTTCTTGGGCCTTTGAATCATGTAAAAAAAATTACTTTTGAGTCAAATATGTAATTTGTCACCTTCACACCAAGTCGGCCCTTACCGGTTCAAGTCAACCTACAAGAAGGGAATTCAAACTCCAGAAAAGGGTATACAGGAGTGCAGTTTGATTCATTTGGTAGACCATCACACACACAAGTTCGATATCCAAGGAGAACCAGTGAAAAAGTGAGAAATTGCAAGAAGAAAAGGAGTTGCAAAATCAAAGTTTTAGGGCACCTATCTGTACCACGTGTGGATTTTCGGGGCTACTCCAACAGGATCAAAGTATTGCATCAAGATTGAAGTTTTGGGCTACTGCAACAAGGTCGAAGTACTGCTTCAGGGTCGAAGAATTGCTTCAAGGTCGAAGCACTGCTTCAAGGACGAAGTTTTGCACTTAGGTTGAAGTTCAGTTGCTGTTGCCAGTGGATGCTAGGTTGAAGTTGCTAGATCGAAGTTTTTGTTGCATCGAAGTGTTGTTGTTGTTGTTGCTGCTATTCTAGGTCGAAGATAGTGCTGGAAGGTTATCATCTGCAGAAGAAGGAAAGGGTTGACTTGGTGATTGGAGGAAGTTTGTGCCTTGGTCAAGAAGTCTTTGATTATCTCGTGAAAATATTGAAGGAAGAGTTTTTGACTGGGTTTTCCCCAGAGTTGGGTTTTTCCCTAGTTGTCTGCCTACATCTGGTGTCCCTGATCTTCATGTTTTTGTTTTTGGTAATTGCTTGATGAACTAAGATAAAAGAAGAACTCAAGAATGTTAATAGGAACATAAGAACATCACAAGTAATTATCAAAGAAAAGAAAATATTTCTGCCTTTCTGATTTTCTAACACGGTATCGGAGCTAAGGTGAAGAAGAATGAAAAATGAAGCCTGAAGATCTATAAGAGTTGAATAAGGGGTCATCAAAGGGGATCATATAAGGAAAGAAGCTTACTATCTTCAAGAAAAATGTCTAACACAATAAAGGGAGAGAACAAATTAGAAGGAGCATCAAATTACAGGGCATGGAAGAAAAGGATAGACCTAATCCTTGAAAAGAATAAAGTCTTGGATCTAGTCAAAGGAAAAGTGAAGAAACCTACAGAAGGATCTAGTGATGCGGATAAAACAAAGTTCAGAGAGTCAGAAATATTGGCTATGAGCTTAATGGTAGATGGTATAAAGGATAATCTTATCCCATACATTTCCAACATAGACTCCGCTCAAGAAATGTATGAATCCTTATCAAAATTATTCACCATCAAGAATATTGGTCAAGTTGCGAGTCTTAAGAATGAACTAAGGGCCACAAAAATGACAAAGGATGACACTGTGGCTTCCTTCTTTGTAAGGATAGCTAGAATTAGAGATGATCTTCAAGCCATAGATGAAATAGTACATGAAAAAGAGCTAGTGATTGTTGCCTTACTGGGATTTCCATCCTCTTGGAGTGCCTTTGCTTCAAGGATCAACAGTTGGAAAGAAACTCCTTCATTCGAGGAATTATGGAATGCATGCAGTCAAGAAGAGATGAGAATTTCATTAGTAACCAACAAAGAGAATGAAGAAGAGAAAGTTTCAAATGCCTACTCTGCTCATCACAAGAAAGGAAACTTCAAGAAATCTAAAGGGCCAAGAAGGAAGGTAGACCTATCCAAGATAGAATGCTACCAGTGTCATAAAATGGGTCACTATAAAAGTGATTGTCCTGACAATCCGAAGAATAAGAAGAGAAACAGGGATCAAACTAATGTTGCCAAAGAAGGATCCCCAAAGAGGAACAAGATGGAAGAATCCGAAGTCAAAAACCTATTTGCTAGGAACTACTAGGGACTCTATATCCTCTACTCTAAGTTTTGATTGCTTTCATTTATGATTTGATTTCTAGTCTTTATAGGTTTAACATGATTTGGAAAAACATTTTTGAATTGTTTTTATAAGGTTATAGGTGTCCCTCGAGATTGGATTAAGAGGGAGCCCTCACCATCTTCCAAAGATAAGTATATTACTCCTTGCATTACCTTTTCATATTTGGTTTCCCTTTCTTGTTTAGTTATGTTTGTACTAGATGCTAATTACATTTCTTTCATATTTTTCTTTGTTCGGGAAAGCCTAATGATCTACTCAAGGGTTATAAAGAAGACCTCACAAGACAAAGCATTGGAATTGATGTTCTACAAGGTTTGTCTAGAAAACAACTCAAAGGTATGACTTAGACCATAAGCTTTGTTCTCTTCATGATATATTCATTCATTTTAACAATTTGTTCTACTTTACTAACATTGTTCATGTTGTGTCTAGCTCTTTTGAATCATAAAAATCCTTGATCGGGTGATTAATATTTAGATAAATCTACCCTCCTATATCTTTGATCATTCTTGTAGAACCCTAAAAAGGTTCTTTGTAAAACCCTAACTTAAGGGTATGTCGATGATAATGTGAGAAACCCTAGCCTACTTAGGGTTATTGATGAATCTAGAAAATGTTAATCTTTTGATGTTTGGGGTTTTGATGGTCAAGTCATGTTTGAAGTTGTGGTATTACTATGGAAACCCTAATCCTTTAGGGTTGGATGGTAATGTCTATGAATTAAAATCCGAAACCTTTAGAGGTTTGGTAAATTAGGGCTTATGAGAAAAACCCTTATGATATCTAGAGTAACGCTCCTAGGAATGAAACCCTAGGTGTATGTTTGTCCATTTGATCAAAGCCCTAGCATGATCAAGTTTGTTATATGTCTAACTTTAATTTTTGTCTTGGGTTTGTCTGATATATGTTGTTATGATATGCATGATTATGAAATCCTAGATATGTATATTGTTGATGATCATAGTTCTAGGGTTTGTAACTAAGCCTTGGTCGAAGTTTGATATTCTACGATATGATGGTTTCAAATGTGATGATGTGAAAAGTTGGTCATATTGTTGAAACCTGAGATTGTGCTACGATTGGTGTTGATTAATGAGACCTAATGTCTCATTGATGATATCTAGATAATGCATTAAATCCTAGAAGTCTAACATATGAATTTTGAAAGTCGTTAGATGCATTGTAGAATGGTACTTGTTTTAATTGTTTCTAGGGTTTGTTTGAAGAGTCTGTCATATCTCTGGAAGAAATATTGAAACCCTAGATATAATTTGATATCTTGATTGAGTTACTTCAAATGATGTGATCTAGGGTTTGTAACAAAAACTCAAGCAAGAAGTTGAAGTATAGAAGTATATGTCTCTTGTTGACTTCATGCTTTTATATGTATTTGGTTGTACTTGTTGTCTAAGGTGTGCAGGTACATAATCTTCAAGATGATCGAAGATATTCGTAAGTAAAGTTGATTGAAGCCATGAAAGATTCTCCAATCTCATAAAAGGAAGTTGATCTCCCTAAGTTAAGAGGGAGCCTGGATAAAAGAAAGAGCATATCTCCCAAGTTGAGAGGGAGGGCATATTACACCTTGAGGAAGAATTTGGAGAATGTATAATGAGGTGTTGTTCAAAGTAGGAAAGTAGGATCCAATTGGAGAATATGTTGTTGCATGTGAAGCAGGAAAGGAAGTTGTATGATTGAGGAAGCTTCTGGCAAGATTTGTTTGGGAAGCCTCTAAGTCCTACTGTGATAAATTGATAAGCAAAATCAAGATGTATGAATACCCCGAACATTTGTGTTTGCTTATGTGTATTTGAAAGATTGTTACTGATTGGGGTTGTGCTTGTACAAATAAATCTCTCAAAGTTTTGGTAGCATGTTTTACATGCTTGTTGTTATCGATCTATTTGATCGGGAGAGATTTGTTACCGACTTGTTTGATCGAGTGAGATTTGTTGTTACAACTAACTGATTTGAATAATTGGGAGTGTTGAGGTTTTGTGTGTGATACACATTGCCTGGGAGGACAACTGGCCGACACTATGTGTTGATGTCTGGATCCTGAAGTAGGGAGGGTGGCATTGGTCATAGAGCTTTTACCTTGTATTACGCACCTATATCCCTGGGTTGATGGTTAGCAAGTAAGCCTGATGGTACCTAAAGAGGTTGAAAGCTTTAGTCCATCTCATTCCCACCCAGATAGATTGCCCTGGTCAAGAATCTAGTCCGTGGCACCATAAGTGCCTAAACTGTTGAAGGACCTGGACAGGTTGCCCTAGTCAGGAATCTAGTCCATGGCATTGTGGTGCCTAAACTCTTCATGATTCATGTGTTTTGATATCTTTCTTGTAATTATATATGTATGTGTCATTATGAATACCTCCCTAGATAAGAGGGAGTGTTGAAGAATGTAACTAGGTTTGGTCTTCATAATTGTATTTGAGTCATTATGAAATATAATTATCAAAAGAATGAAAAGAAAATTTTATTATTATTATGACTTATTAAAGCATGGGTTTTATGCTTGGGTCATCATGTTTTAGGTCAAAATCCCCATTGAGGACTTCTAGGATTTACACTGAGTCATTAGAGTCGTTGTACATTTAATAAGACCCTTCTTGGGCTTTTGAATCATGTAAAAAGAATTATTTTTTAGTCAAATATGTAATTTGTCACCTCCACACCAAGTCGGCCCTTACTTGTTCAAGTCAACCTACAAGAAGGGAATTCGAACTCCAGAAAAGAGTATATATAAGTGCAGTTTGATTCATTTGGTAGACCATCACACACACAAGTTGGATATCCAAGAACAACGAGTGAAAAAGTGCGAAATTTCAAGAAGAAGAAAAGGAGTTGTAGGATCGAAGTTTTAGGGCATCTATCTCGCTGGTTTCATAAGATTCCACGTGTGGATTTTCTGGGCTACTGCAACAAGATCGAAGTTCTAGGCTACTGCAATAAGGTCAAAGTAACGCTTCAGGGTCGAAGTACTGCTTCAAGGACGGCATGTTGCACCTAGGTCGAAGTTCAGTTGTTGCTGCCAGTTGATGCTAGGTCGAAGTTACTAGATCTAAGTTTATGCTACATCTAAGTGTTGTTGTTGTTGTTGCTATTCTAGGTCAAAAATAGTGCTAGAAGGTTATCATTTGTAGAAGAAGGAAAGGGCTGACTTGGTGATTGGAGGAAGTTTGTGTCCAAGTCAAGAAGTCTTAAATTATCTCGTGAAACTATTCACGGAAGAGTTGTTGACTAAGTTTCCCCCTAGAGTGGGGTTTTGTCCTGGCTGTCTACCTATATCTAGTGTCCCTGAACTTCGTGTTAATGTTTTTGGTAATCGCTTGATGAACTAAGATAAAAAAAAAAAGAACTCAAGAAAGTTAATAAGAACGCAAGTGTGAAATTTTCAATCTGAAAACTATACAGTTGCAGTGATAGATTTATTCCTCCTACTTATTATTTCAATAAGTCATTTTTCAGAAATCTTCTGGCAAATATCGAAATAAATACTACTGCAACATTCACAAATACATATGCAGAGAAATGAACAGTAAAGGACATAAGCACAAGAATCAATCGCATGTACAGAATTATTTTTGGACAATTGTCCTCAGAAAAATGCAATGCGGGAAAACCAGTGCAGCAGATGAGGATTTTATTAATTCTTCAGCAAATGATATCTTTACAAGGAAAAATACTGGCAGATAAAATCTGAAACACCTGAGACAGAATTCCCGGCTCTCTCGGACAATTCTCTAACACCCTAATCAGCCTCTGTTGGCTCCTGTGCCTGTCTGCGTGTTTCTCTGCACAATCCCTGTGCTGGACTGCGTAAGTCTGCCTAGGGTCTGCGTGGGTTCTTTGCGCCACAGCCCGGAGCTGCCTCCTGTGGCCCACTACTTCCCTCTGTCCCTGACCTCAATCACTTCTGACTACCACCTCCTTCTGTTTCTGCAAACTCTTCGCCCTGTAACTCTCCCACTGAAATCGAATTCTCTTACTTCATAATCGATCTCTTTCGGGTACTGAGTGTATGCCCGGCTTGTTTTCCAAATGACCCTCAAGCCTTCGTTTATAATCTTCTCATTGGAGAACCAATAGCCCAGATTAGAAGTTTAATCAATGGTTAAGATTAAAACTTTACTTGATCCTTGTTTTCTAGAAGATTCACACTCTGACTCATTAATACCCTTTAATTATTTCATTTCCCTAAGTTTAGACTTAGGGTCTTGATTAGAATAATTGATTATTTTATTAAGTCATGAACCAAGTGGAATTTCCACAAACGGTTTATGGGTTCTTTGGAATGTTGTTGTCCAAGCCTCCCTGCAAAGTTTGAGACTTGGAACACTTCCAGATGCTACAAAAATCAACACTCCCTCTTAGTGAGGAAGGTGTTCCAACAATATGCCTGCTGCATGCTGCTCTGCTTTTGAAGCACCTTCTGCGCTGCTGATCTCTGGACGCTGCCCCTCATCTGCTGCGTTGTTGTCCTCTGTACTGTTGCCTTTGACACTGCCACTGTCACTACTGCATCTATACAACAGCTCCCTCTGAATACTGATTCTATCCATTCCTGCTACTGGAAGGGATTCTTCATCATCCTCATCTTCTCTTTGAAGTAGATAAACTTAGTTTTCCCTATAGCTTTTGTGAGGATGTCTGCCACCTGTTCTCTTGTTGGAGTGTACTGCAACTCAACAGCTCCACGTTATACACAATCCATGATGAAGTGACACCTGATGTCAATATGTTTCGACCGATCATGAAACACGGGATTTTCAGAGAGCTTGATGCAACTCTAATTATCGCATAATATACTGGTCGCTTCCATTTTCTCCTTGAGTAGATTCACTAACAATTTTCGAAGTCATATGGCCTCACACAAAGCTGTGTTGCCTACCATATACTCTGCTTCTGCTGAGCTCAGTGCTACGGACTTCTGTTTCCTGCTGCACCAGGAAGTCACTCCTGATCCTAGACTGAAACAGTACCCATTGGTACTCTTCCAATCTACTGAACTTCCAGCCCAATCTGCGTCAGTGAAACCACTCAACCTGACATCATTGCTATGGGTGTACTTCAATCCAAGCTCGATTATTCCTTGAAGGTACCTGAGAACATGCTTGGTTGTTGCCCAATGAGCCCTCTTAGGTTCTACAACGAACTGACTAAGGGTATTTACAGCATAACAGATATTTGGCCTTGTGTTTACCAGATACATCAATGATCCTATGAGTTGCCTATATAACGTAGGATCAGCCTCATCATCTTCGGACGTGTCGATTTTCTTCCAACTAGTGATCATTGGAGTTGTCATCGGTCTACAATCCTCCATTTGAAATCTCTTCAGAATCTCTATAGTGTATCTTCCTTGACCAAGAAAGATCTCCCCATTCTGCTGCCAAACCTCCAACCCCAGAAAATAGTGCATCCATCCTAGATTCTTCATGTCAAATTTCTCAGCCAAATTCTTCTTGCAGTCTGTGATGAGCCCTAATGATCCTGTCAAAAATAGATCATCTACATACAAAACCAGTATCAACAGCTCACTCCCTACTCTCAGATAGTAGAGATTGGGATCTGCGTCACTCTTGACAAATCCCATCTTCTGCAGGTAGCTGTCAATTCGACCATACCGAGCTCTAGGAGCTTGCTTTAGTCCATATAACGCTTTCTTCACTCTGCACACATGAGTCTTCTGATCATGCGTCTCGAAGCCCTCCGATTGTTCTATATACACCTCTTCCTCTATCACCCCGTTCAAGAATGTCGTCTTGACGTCCATCTGGTGAATTTCCCATCCCATCTGCACAGCTAGGGATATCACGGATCTAATAGAGGTGTATCTGGCTATTGGGGCGAAGGTTTCTTCATAGTCAATCCCTTCCTTCTGAGCATACCACTTAGCCACAAACCTAGCTTTAAATTTCTCGATGCTGCCATCTACAACATACTTGATCTTGTAGATCCACCTCGATCCTACAACTGATCTCTCCTGAGGTCTGGGGACCACTTCCCAGACATCATTTGTCATGATGGAACTGTACTCTTCCACCATTGCATCAACCCACACCTGGTGCTGAGCTGCTTCCTGAAAACTGGAAGGTTCTCCAACTTGAGCAACCAAGGCTTGATACCTCTCAGGCTGCTTATGCTGTCTCTTCTCATTTCGGCGAATTCCAACAAAGTCCTCTGCATCCTTGAGAATCTGTCGAAGTTCCCTGCTCGTTCTTCCACTGGTGGTGGGTGGATTTACCGGCTCTCCCTCTTGCAAATCCTCGGGAGACACATCCCTTGGATCCCTATGCCTTAGAGAGGTAGCTGAATTTTTTTCTGTTGGTTGTTGGGGCTGAACCAGAGGCTCCTCCTCAGAATGCGTAGCAGAAGGAAACCTGCAGGATCTTCTAAAGGCCTTCTCCTCCATGAACTTCACATCCCTCTGCACCACGACTTTCCTACTCTCAGGAATGTAGATGCGATATGCCTTTGCATTCTCGCTGTATCCTACCAAATACCCTTTTTCTGCAGTCATCTCCAACTTCTTCCTCTTCTCACTTGGAACATGACAGTAAGATGTACTGTCGAAGATCCTAAAGTGACTCACTTCAGGCTTACTGCCAGTGAAGACACTTTCCGGCATGATCTTTACCAATGCAGCGTAAGGAGTCATGTTTTGAATG
This sequence comes from Pinus albicaulis, assembly GCA_034641835.2. Taxonomy (NCBI): domain Eukaryota; kingdom Viridiplantae; phylum Streptophyta; class Pinopsida; order Pinales; family Pinaceae; genus Pinus; species Pinus albicaulis. The sequence continues at coordinate 884,032,581 of CM076575.1, forward strand.
TAGACAGTTGTATTACAAGCTTCAACCCACAGGAATTTGGGCATGTCTTGGTCATACAGCATCGCCCTTGTTGCTTCGACAATAGTCCTGTTTTTCCTTTCTGCCACACCATTCTGCTCCAGATTGTATGGAGTTGTCCACTCTCTTTTGATGCCTTCCCTTGCGCAGAATCCAAGGAATTCCTTATCTATGTATTCACCACAATTATCTGATTGCAAAACCTTGATCCGCTTTCCTATCAGATTTTCAACCAGAGCCTTAAACTCTTTAAACCTAATAAAGACTTCATCCTTAGTCTTCAAAAAGTAGATCCACGCTTTCCTGGAAGAGTCATCAATGAAGGTGACGAAGTACTCGGCACAACTAAGATCACTAGTGGACATCGGTCCACAGATGTCTGAGTGTATCAAGTCCAATACAGCCTTGGCCCTATTGTTGCTTCTCTGATACGTTGCCTTGGCATATTTTCCCAATACGCACCCCTTGCAGACATCATCTTGTTTAGTGCTCAGCTCTGGAACACCTGTGATAGTCTTCTGGAGAATTTTTAACGCCCCATGATGCAAATGCCCCATTCTTTTGTGCCATAGCTCATTCAGTTCCATTTCATTTGCATTGTCGACCAGTGTCATTGGAGACTCAAGCTACAACTTGTAAAGTTTGTTGCTTCTTACCCCGATCTGTGCCTTCTTCTTCCAACTGGGGTGTTTGACATAGATTCTATTGTCAATAAAGTAGACGTCATAACCTCGGTTTTGAAGCTGAGACACTGAGAGCAAGTTCATCCCCAACCCAGGCACATGCAGTACATTAGTGGCCCGGATCTTATTTCCATCCTTGGTATGAAAAACTATGGTACCTCTCCCAACAAGAGTGCATTTTGCTTTATTACCCATGGTTATTTTAAAATTCCTCTGCTCTTCTTGGTAGTCGGAAAAACAGTCCCATACTCGAGTCATGTGAGCAGAGGCTCCACTGTCAATATACCAGAGATCAGAAGAAGCAGTGCTTGATACGCAAGCAAATTCTTCCTCAAGTCTGGATGCCAAAACAGAGACATCGTGATCCATCTGTTCTGTCATGCTTCTTTTCCTTCCTGGAGAATTGCGTGAACCCTTCCTGTTACTCATCTCTAGCTCTGATACCATGTGAAATTTTCAATCTGAAAACAATACAGTTGTAGTGATAGATTTATTTCTCCTACTTATTATTTCAATAAGTTATTTTTCAAAAATCCTCTGGCAAATATCGAAATAAATACTATTGCACCCCTACTACCACCATAGTTCTTCTTCTTTGCATGAGCAGTGAAGGCAGTAGGGTCACTTCCGTTTCCATTAGAGGCATACTCCATCATTCTTGTTTCCCCTTGAGTGCATCTCGTCAATATTTCATCAAAATCAAGAATCACATTATTATTAAGAATAATGGTATTGAATACATGCCAATCACGGGGGATACCTCCAAGTGCAATAAGAACCATCTCTCGATCAGATATTGCTTCCCCAATAGCTAGGAGGTTATTCTTGATTTCAGTGAGCCTCATAAAATAGGATTGAATAGATTCATCCTTGCTCTTCTTGATATTCTTCAATTGATTCTTGAAAAAAAGTATTTGATTAGCATTGCTAGCCCTGAACATGCTCACCAGCTTACCATACATTTCTTTAGATGTTTTAGCTCATAAATGTAAGCAACTGAGTGCTTATGAATAGAATCTCGGATGATCATCTTTGATTTGATTTCCCCCTTTCTATACTTCATCTTCGTGGCAGCTGCTGCAATTGATGGAGGCTCTTGAATCTTCCCCTGCACATAGTCCATGACATCTTGATTTTCTAGCACCAAATCCAGGGACATATGTTGAGATTTTGTGTATTTGGGGTAGCACCAGTTGTGCTCTAGGTCCCAAATTTTGAGGAAGGACTAGAGTTCACCTTATCTACAAGACCCAGAAATGGATTTGGGAAATTTCATCTAGTTTAGGAGATATTAAATTAATTAAATATTTTAATGTATTTCCTAAGTTAAAACTTAGGAAAATAAAGTAATTAAAGTGAATTTAATTAAACATGTGATGAAATTGTCTTAAGTCACACGGATCAAGTTTTCTTTTAATCTTAGCCATTGATTAAAGATTTAATCTTGGTCGTTGATTTGTCAACAAGAAAAGTATAAAGGAAAGGCTTGGGATCATTTGTAAGACACACAAAGGCAGAGCATTGAAGCTAAACTGAGATTCTAGGGCGGGGTTGCTAAGAATTCTCAAGTGTTTCAGATGCAAAGAGGGGAATTTAGACCAAGGGGATGATCTGATCTCGGGGTCTAGAATACACAAGAAGCAAAGAAGAGATCAGGAAAGACAGCGCAGAGGAAGGCAGCAGCAGCAAGAACAACGTGATTTTCAGGAAACCCTTCACAGGTTACACAGAGACCCTTAGGGGCAGCGTAGTGACTGCGTCACCCAGTCTGGGGTAACGCAGTCCCTTCCAGTGACAACGCTGAGCATTTGGAGGCCTTCAGAGGCTGACGTAGTGTCTTTCAAGGGCAGATCTGGGGTTTTAGGCCTAGATCTGGCTGAGTTCTGTAAATCCTGTTTGAGGGTGTAGATCAGTCAGTATTTTTGGTCTTAGATCAGCCAAGTGCTACAGATCTAGAGTTTTCTTTGTAGGGTTTTTCAGATCTGGAACCCAAAGTTGTGTATTCAAAAATATTCTTAATAATAGAGCCCTCCAGCAGCCAAAGACCGGTTTTCCCACATTGGGTTTTTCCGGGGACAGTTTCTCCAGAAACAACTTTGTCACTTTGTCTATGTGTGCATGTGCTTATTCTAGATCTGAATTGGTAGAGATCTGTTATGTGTTTTGCTTTGATGTTAACTTGAATTTATTCAGTTGATAACTTGTATAAGTAGGAGAAGCTTAACCGGATTAACAGAAATAATTTTTGCATAAGAATTAAGATTCAGAAATTTCTACATGGTATCATAGGAATTGCAGATCTAGAAGGGTCACTAGTTGAAGCATTTGAAGGATCTAGTTGCAAAAAGCAGCTGGAAAGGCAGTAGAAAAGAAGATCTGAAGGGACAGCGCAGTTTTCAGGAGGAGATTCACGCAGAGGGAAGGGTGACGCTATCCAACGCTGTGTCCTAGCAAGCCCACGCGGTGCGCACGAGAGCGGCCAAGCACGGCCCATTTCGTTGGAGTGCCGAGCCGGTGATGTGATTCGGATACGCGTTCATCGGGGATCCGAAAAAGTATAAAAGTTGCGAAATTCGGAGAAATTTCGTGAAGGTTGAACTACAACAGTTTTCGGTTACCCAACACTTAGCTGAAGTGACAAAGTTTGGGAAGAGATCGGTTTCTCAAGTTTCTTCGCAAAAGGAAACTTACGATTTGGTCGGAAGGATCAAAGAAGAAGGCTGAAATCATAGTTGATTTGACGGATTTTCCAAGGAGGAAATCAGGAGGCTCGAGCAAGGGTGCCCGGTTCGAGGACCCTGAGTCCGTCTGCGCAGAGAGAGGGCTCGACACGGTCGCGACGGATGGCTCCTCATGGACTGCATGATCAGGATAGGCTAGAGGGCCTCTCAAACTTTTTGGTGTGGAAAGCTAGAATCCTAATTGTCCTTGAGGCATATGGTCTAAGAGACCATGCAGAGCAGACCATGGCCACGCCGACAGATGTGGATCTCCTACGGAAGCATAGAGAAGCTGTTGGGCATGCCAAGCGGCTGATAATGGATAGTATCAAGGATCATATTGTGCCACACATAGCTGAGAAGAGGACAGCTAATGAGATCTAGAAGACCTTGACTTCCCTGTATGAGGAAAAATCAATCCAAAGAAAGATGTTGTTGGAGGCCCAAATGAGGTCATTCATGATGACCAAGGGAGAAGACATTGAGCATTTCCTCTTCAAATTGCATTCAATCAGGGATCAACTGACTGCAACAGGTGCAACCATAGATGATGTAGTGATAGTCAAGACTGCCCTCAATGCAGTCACGGATGAGTGGGAAAACTTTGTCCAAAGTATCTTGGGCAGAGTGGACCTCCTAGATTGGGGCAGCTTGTAGTCGATCCTGTGGCAAGAAGAACTACGAAGGTTCACCAAGAAGCAACACAGCCCTACGTTGAGCAAGGTTAAGAAGGAAGAGGAGGAAGATGCAACCTTGGCATCAAAGAAGCAGTTGAAGAAGAAGAAGGATCTTTTAAAGATCAAGTGCTTCCTGTGTGGCGAAATGGGACATTTTTCCAGCCATTGTCCAGAAAAGAAGAAGGACAAGGAAGCATCTTCTTCCAAAGCAGCAGTGGCAGATGATGGATCCGGAGATGATGTAGCCATGAGTGCTCATGAACCACAGAGGTGGGGTGACATGGACATGTAGAGGAGCTACATGAAAGTAAGGCGAGATCCTTGAGCAGCTCATCTCTTGGATCTAGTTGCAAAAAGCAGCTGGAAAGGCAGTAGAAAAGCAGATCTGAAGGGACAGCGCAGTTTTCAGGAGGAGATTCACGCAGAGGGAAGGGTGACGCTATCCAACGCTATATCCTAGCAAGCCCACGCAATTACTGCACAGAGGCAGCTCAAAAATAGCGCTGGTTAGGTCTGAAGCCAGCCAATGTGATTCAGATCTGGATCTGTCAGATCCAGAAAAAGTCTGCAAAAAAGTTGCAGAAATTCAGAAGAGCTGGTGGGGTTGAACTTCTTAAGTTTTCAGATTTTTAACCTTAGCACAAGTGACAAAGTTTGGGAAGAGATCAGTTTCTCAGAGAGTTTCTTGCCAAAGGAAACTTACAGTTTGGTCAGAGGATCAAAGAAGAACTGAATCATAGTTGATTTGGTAGATTTCCAAGGAGGGAAATCAACTGTCAGAGGGAGCAGAGGGTGCCCAGTTCGAAAAGGACCCTAGATCCAAATCTCTAGCATAGAGAAGAGGAGCTCTGACACAGTCTGAGCAGATGGCTCCTCATGGACTGCATGATCAGGATAGGCTAGAGGGCCTCTCAAACTTTTTGGTGTGGAAAGCTAGAATCCTGATTGTCCTTGAGGCATATGGTCTAAGAGACCATGCAGAGCAGACCATGGCCACGCCGACAGATGTGGATCTCCTACAGAAGCATAGAGAAGCTGTTGGGCATGCCAAGCGACTGATAATGGATAGTATCAAGGATCATATTGTGCCACACATAGCTGAGAAGAGGACAGCTAATGAGATCTGGAAAGCCTTGACTTCCCTGTATGAGGAAAAATCAATCCAAAGAAAGATGTTGTTGGAGGCCCAAATGAGGTCATTCATGATGACCAAGGGAGAAGACACTGAGAATTTCCTCTTCAAATTGCAGTCAATCAGGGATCAATTGACTCCAACAGGTGCAACCGTAGATGATGTAGTGATAGTCAAGACTGCCCTCAATGCAGTCACGGATGAGTGGGAAACCTTTGTCCAAAGTATCTTGGGCAGAGTGGACCTCCTAGATTGGGGCAGCTTATAGTCGATCCTGTGGCAAGAAGAACTACGAAGGTTCACCAAGAGGCAACACAGCCCTATGTTGAGCAAGGTTAAGAAGGAAGAGGAGGAAGATGCAACCTTGGCATCAAAGAAGCAGTTGAAGAAGAAGAAGGATCTTTTAAAGATCAAGTGCTTCCAGTGTGGCGAAATGGGACATTTTTCCAGCCATTGTCCAGAAAAGAAGAAGGACAAGGAAGCATCTTCTTCCAAAGCAGCAGTGGCAGATGATGGATCCGGAGATGATGTAGCCATGAGTGCTCATGAACCACAGAGGTGGGGTGACATGGACATGTAGAGGAGCTACATGAAAGTAAGGCGAGATCCTTGAGCAGCTCATCTCTTGGATCTAGTTGCAAAAAGCAACTGGAAAGGCAGTAGAAAAGAAGATCTGAAGGGACAGCGCAGTTTTCAGGAGGAGATTCACGCAGAGGGAAGGGTGACGCTATCCAACGCTGTGTCCTAGCAAGCACACGCAATTACTGCACAGAGGCAGCTCAAAAACAGCGCTGGTTAGGTCTGAAGCCAGCCAATGTGATTCAGATCTGGATCTGTCAGATCCAGAAAAAGTCTGCAAAAAAGTTGCAGAAATTCAGAAGAGCTGGTGGGGTTGAACTTCTTAAGTTTTCAGATTTTTAACGTTAGCACAAGTGACAAAGTTTGGGAAGAGATCAGTTTCTCAAAGAGTTTCTTGCCAAAGGAAACTTACAGTTTGGTCAGAGGATCAAAGAAGAAGCTGAATCATAGTTGATTTGGTAGATTTCCAAGGAGGGAGATCAAGTGTCAGAGGGAGCAGAGGGTGCCTAGATCGAAAAGGACCCTAGATCCAAATCTCTAGCATAGAAAAGAGGAGCTCTGACACAGTCACAAACTGAGTAGCTCCTCATGGGTACACTGATAAAGAGGATAGGCTAGAGAACTCTCAACTTTTTAGTGTGGAAAGCTAGAATCACGATTGTCCTTGAGGAGCATATGAGCCTAAAGACCATGCGAGAGCAAGGTGCGGCCACGGCAGATGTGGATCCACCTACGAAGCATAGAGAAGGTGTTGGGCTTGCTGCCAAGCGGCCCCGTGTGAATAGTATCCAAAGAGGATCATATTGTGCCACACATAGCCGAGAAGAGGACGACTAATGAGATGTTGGAAGGCCTTGACTTCCCTGTATGAGGAAAAATCAATCCAAAGAAAGATGTTGTTGGAGGCCCAAATGAGGTCATTCATGATGACCAAGGGAGAAGACATTGAGCATTTCCTCTTCAAATTGCAGTCAATCAGGGATCAACTGACTCCAACAGGTGCAACCGTAGATGATGTAGTGATAGTCAAGACTGCCCTCAATGCAGTCACGGATGAGTGGGAAACCTTTGTCCAAAGTATCTTGGGCAGAGTGGACCTCCTAGATTGGGGCAGCTTGTAGTCGATCCTATGCCAAGAAGAACTACGAAGGTTCACCAAGAAGCAACACAGCCCTATGTTGAGCAAGGTTAAGAAGGAAGAGGAGGAAGATGCAACCTTGGCATCAAAGAAGCAGTTGAAGAAGAAGAAGGATCTTTTAAAGATCAAGTGCTTCCAGTGTGGCGAAATGGGACATTTTTCCAGCCATTGTCCAGAAAAGAAGAAGGACAAGGAAGCATCTTTTTCCAAAGCAGCAGTGGCAGATGATGGATCCGGAGATGATGTAGCCATGAGTGCTCATGAACCACAGAGGTGGGGTGACATGGACATGTAGAGGAGCTACATGAAAGTAAGGCGAGATCCTTGAGCAGCTCATCTCTTAGATCTAGTTGCAAAAAGCAGCTGGAAAGGCAGTAGAAAAGAAGATCTGAAGGGACAGCGCAGTTTTCAGGAGGAGATTCACGCAGAGGGAAGGGTGACGCTATCCAACGCTGTGTCCTAGCAAGCCCACGCAATTACTGCACAGAGGCAGCTCAAAAACAGCGCTGGTTAGGTCTGAAGCCAGCCAATGTGATTCAGATCTGGATCTGTCAGATCCAGAAAAAGTCTGCAAAAAAGTTGCAGAAATTTAGAAGAGCTGGTGGGGTTGAACTTCTTAAGTTTTCAGATTTTTAACGTTAGCACAAGTGACAAAGTTTGGGAAGAGATCAGTTTCTCAAAGAGTTTCTTGCCAAAGGAAACTTACAGTTTGGTCAGAGGATCAAAGAAGAAGCTGAATCATAGTTGATTTGGTAGATTTCCAAGGAGGGAGATCAAGTGTCAGAGGGAGCAGAGGGTGCCTAGATCGAAAAGGACCCTAGATCCAAATCTCTAGCATAGAAAAGAGGAGCTCTGACACAGTCTGAGCAGATGGCTCCTCATGGACTGCATGATCAGGATAGGCTAGAGGGCCTCTCAAACTTTTTGGTGTGGAAAGCTAGAATCCTGATTGTCCTTGAGGCATATGGTCTAAGAGACCATGCAGAGCAGACCATGGCCACGCCGACAGATGTGGATCTCCTATGGAAGCATAGAGAAGCTGTTGGGCATGCCAAGCGGCTGATAATGGATAGTATCAAGGATCATATTGTGCCACACATAGCTGAGAAGAGGACAGCTAATGAGATCTAGAAGGCCTTGACTTCCCTGTATGAGGAAAAATCAATCCAAAGAAAGATGTTGTTGGAGGCCCAAATGAGGTCATTCATGATGACCAAGGGAGAAGACATTGAGCATTTCCTCTTCAAATTGCAGTCAATCAGGGATCAACTGACTCCAACAGGTGCAACCGTAGATGATGTAGTGATAGTCAAGACTGCCCTCAATGCAGTCACGGATGAGTGGGAAACCTTTGTCCAAAGTATCTTGGGCAGAGTGGACCTCCTAGATTGGGGCAGCTTGTAGTCGATCCTATGCCAAGAAGAACTACGAAGGTTCACCAAGAAGCAACACAGCCCTATGTTGAGCAAAGTAAAGAAGGAAGAGGAGGAAGATGCAGTGTTGGCATCGAAGAAGCAACTGAAGAAGAAGAAGGATCTTTTAGAGATCAAGTGCTTCCAGTGTGGCGAAATGGGACATTTTTCCAGCCATTGTCCAGAAAAGAAGAAGGACAAGGAAGCATCTTTTTCCAAAGCAGCAGTGGCAGATGATGGATCCGGAGATGATGTAGCCATGAGTGCTCATGAACCACAGAGGTGGGGTGACATGGACATGTAGAGGAGCTACATGAAAGTAAGGCGAGATCCTTGAGCAAATTTCATCTCGATCTATTTCGCAAAGCAAACTCGGAAAGGCAAGCAGAAAGCAGATTCAAGGGGCACAAGAAGCCAGAGGAGATTCACGCAGGGAAGGGTGACGCCATCCAACGCCGTGTCCTAGCAAGCCCACGACCACGTACGTATGCGCCTCAAAACAACATTGCCAGGTCCGAAGCCCAATGTGATTCGTATCCGGATCCGTCGATCCAAAAGTCCGCAAAAGCAGAAATTCAAAAGCGCTGGTGGGGTTAAACTTCTGAAGTTTTCAGATTTTTAGCCTTAGCACAAGTGACAAAGTTTGGGAAGAGATCAACTTCTCAGAGAGCTTCTTGCCAAAGGAAACTTACATTTTGGTCAAAGGATCAACGAAGAAGCTGAATCATAGTTTATTTGATAGATTTCCAAGGAGGGAAATCAAGTGTCAGAGGGAGCAGAGGGTTCCCAGTTCGAAAAGGACCCTAGATCCATGATCTCTAGCATAGAGAAGAGGAGCTCCGACACATTCTGAGTAGATGGCTCCTCATGGACTGCGTGATCAGGATAGGCTAGAGGGCATCTCAAACTTTTCGGTATGGAAAAGTAGGATCCTGATTGTCCTAGAGGCATGTGGTCTAAGAGATCAAGCAGAGCAGACCCTGGCCACACCGACAGATGCGGATCTCCTAAGGAAGCATAGAAAAGCTGCTGGGCATGCCAAGCGACTGATAATGGACAGTATCAAGGATCATATTGTGCCACACATAGCTGAGAAGAGGACAACTAATGAGATGTGGAAGGCCTTGACTTCCCTATATGAGGGAAAATCAGTCCAAAGAAAGATGCCGTTGGAGGCCCAAATGAGGTCATTCATGATGACCAAGGGAGAAGACATCGAGCATTTCCTCTTCAGATTGCAGTCAATCAGGGATCAGCTTACTGCAACGGGTGCAACTGTAAATGATGCAGTGATAGTCAGGACTGCCCTCAATGCAGTCACGAATGAGTGGGAAACCTTCGTCAAAAGTATCTTGGGCAGAGTGGACCTCCCAGATTGGGACAGCTTATGGTTGATCCTGCGGCAAAAAGAACTACGAAGGTTCACCAAGAAGCAGCACAGCCCTGCGTTGAGCAAGGTTAAGAAGGAAGAGCAGGAAGATGCAGCCTTGACATCAAAGAAGCAGCCGAAGAAGAAGAAGGATCTTTCTAAGATCAAGTGCTTCAAGTGTGGCGAAATGGGACATTTTGCCAGCCATTGTCCAGAAAAGAAGAAGGACAAGGAAGCATCTTCTTCCAAAGCTAGCAAGTGCATGAATGGGTCGTGAGATGATGTAGCCATGAGTGCTCATGAACTACGTAAGGTGGGGTGACATGGACATGTAGAGGAGCTACATGAAAGTAAGGCGAGATCCTTGAGCAGCTCATCTCTTGGATCACAAGCGAGCTATGGCAACCTTAAGACAGTAGCGGGACAAGTGGAGCAGTGGATGCATAGATCACAGATGAGGCATAAGCAAAGGTAGATCTGGAGGCTGGGAGGAGCAGCGTAGAGCATAGCAGCAGCAACGTAGAAGCAGTTGCAGCGCAGAAGCTGATGTCACTTTAGCAGCGCAGTGCAGAGCTGCAGCAACGCAGAGAGCCTTAGAGGGACAGCGCAGTGCAGAGCTGCAGCAACACAGAGAGCTTCAGAGGGACAGCGCAGTGCAGCAGCGGCATGATATATTTCAGCACAAGGAGCTTATGTGATTTCAGTAGTGCAGAGGGAGTCTGATTACGCAGGCAGAGTTGTAGTTGTGCATCGTTCTTTAGATGCTAGCACAGATCTGTAGCCTATGGAGCTTCAGTGATGAGGACGCAGCCCATTTGACTTGTCTGTCAAAGATTGGGCAAGAGATTCAGTTGTTTCTCTCAACAACTGAAGTTGCAATGCAGCAGATCAGCAGTGGTAGTGCTATGAGCAGCACAGATGCAGCATATTGAGAGGGAGTTGCAGTATAGTGGTTGCAGTGGCAGTGGAAGAGTCATGGGCAGCAGTACAGAATGGCAGCAGCGGTGCAGAGTTGAGTGGCAGGAGGCCAAGCTTCAGCAGCGCATAACCATTGCCCAAAATCTTGTAATGCATAAGTGTGATGTATTGCTATAGCACACCCTTGATGTTAAGAGGGAGTGTTGAGATTTTGTGTATTTGGGGTAGCACCAATTGTGCTCTAGGTCCCAAATTTTGAGAAAGGACTAGAGTTCACCTGATCTACAAGACCCATAAATGGATTTGGGAAATTTCATCTGGTTTAGGAGATATTAAATTAATTAATTATTTTAATGTATTTCCTAAGTTAAAACATAGGAAAATAAAATAATTGAAGTGAATTTAATTAAACATGTGTTGAAATTGTCTTAAGTCACACGGATCAAGCTTTCTTTTAATCTTAGCCATTGATTAAAGATTTAATCTTGGTCGTTGATTTGTCAACGAGAAAAGTATAAAGGAAAGGTTTGTGTTCATTTGTAAGACACACAGAGGCAGAGCACTGAAGCTAAGTTGAGATTCTAGGGCGGGGTTGCTAAGAATTCTCAAGTGTTTCAGTTGCAAAGAGGGTAATTTAGAACAAGGGGATGATTTGATCTCGGGGTCTAGAATACATAAGAAGCAGAGAAGAGATTAAGAAAGACAGCGCAGAGGAAGGCAATAGCAGCAGCAACAGCAGCAAGGACAACGTGATTTTCAGGAAGCCCTTCAGGGGTTATGCAGAGACCCTTAGGGGCAGCGTAGTGACTGCATCACCCAGTCTGGGGTAACGCAGTCCCTTCCAGTGACAGTGCGGAGAATTTGGAGGCCTTCAGAGACTGACACAGTGTCTTTCAGGGGCAGATCTGGGGTTTTAGGCCTAAATCTGGCTGGAATCTGTAAATCCCGTTTGAGGGTGTGGATCAGTCAATATTTTTGGTCTTAGATCAGCCAGGTCCTGCAGATCTAGAGTTTTCTCTGGAGGGCTTTCCAGATCTGGAACACATTGTTGTGTATTCAAAAATATTCTTAATAATAGAGCCCTCCAGCAACTAGAGACCGGTTTTCCCACATTGGGTTTTTCCGGGGACAGTTTGTCCAGAAATAACTGTCACTTTGTCTATGTGTGCATGTGTTTATTCTAGATCTGAATTGGTAGAGATATTTTATGTGTTTTGCTTTGATGTTAACTTGAATTTATTCAGTTGATAACTTGTATAAGTAGGAGAAGCTTAACCGGTTTAACAAAAATAATTTCTGCATAAGGATTAAGATTCAGAAATTTCTACAACATCTTCCATGCATGATAATCAGACTTATCAGTCAATTTATCATCAGCCTTGAAACCCTTGTAGGTTGAGGAGGCCATTTGTCCTTGATAGCATTTCTTCCTTCAGAGATAGCTTCTAACACCAGCTTGGACTCTTGGACTTTGTCTTCACCTCAGCTCTGATACCATGTTAAATTTGGATAACCATGGTGTTCTATGCTTGATGCACTTTTACTTCAATCTTTCTTAGGCCCAATACAAATAGCAATCACATAAACATGAAAGTAAAATGTTGATAGAACACAATAATAGATCAATAGAAGACAAGCCAAATATAGATCAAATTTACAATCCCTTTTGTCCAGCAAAGATATGAGATATTGTTGTGTTACGGCGGTCAACAGGATGCTTCAACCAGCAAAGTCTTTCTCGGTCAACCAGCCCTTCATGTGTCACACCCACAGCCCTCAAAGACAACTCGTCACAAGTCAACACTAGTCAACCCAAAAACAACGCAGAAAATTCAACACAGGTAGCAGCAGAAAAGTCAGCGCAGCAAATTAGGGCTTCGGTCAAACAACCTGGACTTCCTCGATTTTATTGCCCAGGTGTACAGCCTCCTAAAATCGGATTTTCTGCAGAGTTTTAAGGTCAAACGGCCAAGGGTTGACCACGGTCAACGCTGGTCAATAGTGCTGCAAAAGTGCCCTAAACAGATCCGCAAATTTCATACTTCTACTCCACACGTGTGAGGAAAAAAAGGCCTCCAAAGGCTATCGAACCAATCAGATCACAATGAGAGAATGTGTGATGAGATGATGAGAAAATGACCTCCAAGTCTCTCCAATTTATATCCATCAATGAGGGTGTGTGACACGTCTATTAAGGCTTGTGAGCCTACATTACAAATCTGGCCGACCTTGCACATGTGTAAAATAAATTCAAAATAAATGTTTTGCTCATCCGATCAAGATGATCTTTAGATCAATCTTGCACCTCTCCGAAAGAGGAATCCAACAAAAATATGACCATCGTCATATGAGCAGTGCAACATGGAGTTTGGACCTAGTTGCCCAAAATTAACAGCGTTCCAGAGTGACACAGGAGCAGCCTGCGTTGCACAGAGGTTGCGCTGAGCCAGTCTACTCAGCAGAGGCCAGCCAGAGGGATGCAGTCCAGTTTTTGAGATTGTTGTTCAGATTTGTCGTAGTCCGGAAGCGAAGCTTCGGATCTTTAAAGGTTGCTGGTATGACAGAGGTTCTGTCGATGCAGAATCGTGCCTAACAAAGGTGACGAGAGCGGGAGGAGAATAGTTGCTCAACAAATCTGCGCCAAAAAAATCTGAGATTCGATCAGGAGGGTGATCGTAGAGAATTGCTTCAATTGTTTTTTGGCTGATTATTTCCGGGAGGAAATCAGTTGTCAAAGGGAGCAGCTACTATAGAGGGTTTCTAATCGCCAAGAAACCCAAATCCATTTTTCTGTTGAGTGTTGCAGCAGAAAGAGGGAGAGGAGTATCTGTTCTGACATATTTGAGCAGAGATGATGTCTCATGCGCTGAGAGATCAGGACAGGTTGGACGGCATGTCTATCTTCGTTATCTAGAGGGCCAGGATCCTGACAGTCCTAGATGAGTACGGCATCAAGGACCATGCTGAGAATGTCCTAGTTGTGCTACCGATGCAGATCCTCTAAAGAAATTCAAGGAGAATCAAGCGCGGGCAAAGCGCTTGATCATGGACAGAGTCAAAGATCACGTCGTACCACATATTGCCGAGAAGAACACGGCAAATGAAATGTGGACAGCTTTGGACACAATGTATCAAGGAAGCTTTGTCCAAAGAAAGATGCTTCTGGAGAATCAAATGCGGTTGTTCCAGATGCAGAAGGGTGAGGAAATAGATCCCTTCCTCTTTAGACTTCAGACTATCCGAGATCAACTGATTTCCATGGGTACGACTTCGAATGAGGGGCTCTTGATGAGGACTTCCCTGAATGCAGTGACTGATGAATGGGAAACGTTTGTCCAAAGCATCTTGGGCAGGGCAGCGTTACCATCCTGGGAAAATACATGGGCAATCCTCCATCAGGAGGAAATCAAAAGATTTACCAAGAGGCAAAGCAGCAGCAGCGGTACAGTCAAAGTAAAGAAAGAGGAGGAGGATGCAGCCCTTGCATCAAAGGGACAGAGGCAGCAAGGGAAGAAGAAGAGGGACCTATCCAAGGTTGGGTGCTTTAATTGTGGTGAACTTGGACACTTCGCCTGCCATTGTCCTAAGAAGAAGGACAAGGGATCTTCTGAATCCAAGACAGCAGCAGCAAAGGGGGACGACGGTAGTGATGATGACGTAGCCATGAGTGCTCATGAGCCACGTAAGTGGGGCAATATTGATCTGTAGAGCAGCTACAGATGGAGGTGGCGGGATCCTTGAGGTGCCCAAACTCTTGGATCACATACGAGCTACAGGAGCCTTAAGACGGTAGCGAGACAAGTGGAGCAATGGGTGCAAGAGATCACAGTGAAGCGGAGGGCAAAGCTAGGACGTTGCAGATTGGACCAGCACAGTGCAGAGGCAGCAGCAGTGTAGAAGTTGCAGCGCAAAGGCTGATGGGACTTCAGCAACGCAGAGGGGTAGTGCTTACGCAATGCAGAGCTATAGCAACGCAGTGGCTTCAAGAGGACAGCGCAGCGCAGCAGCCAAGGGAGCTTCAGTGATGAGATGCAGCCCAACTGACTTGTTTGTCAGAGATTGGGCAGGGATCCTTCAGTTGCTCACTTCTCCGCAACTGAGTTGCAGTGCAGCAGTTAGCAGTGGCAGTGTTATTCGCAGCATGATGCAGCAAATTGAGAGGGAGTTGCAATACGGATGTGGCAGTGTCAGTGGCAGTGACATGGGCAACAGTACAAAGAGCACCAGCGGCGCAGTGATGGAGGGAAACAAGCCAAGCATCAGCGCAAGGACCGATGCCAGAGATCAGGGCAATGCTTCAGTGCTGAAGTCTTCTAGAGCACATTCCTCGCTAAGATGAACTGTTGAGATTTTGGGGTAGCATCGGATGTGCTCTAGCTCCGAAATTTTGTGGAGGAGCTGGAGTACATGAGATCTCCAAGACCTAGAAAATGTTTGGAGAAATTCCATCTAGTTTGATAGTTATTCAAATAATTAATCTTTTAATTAAGGACCCTGAGTCTAACTTAGGAAAATTAAAAGATTAAAGTGAATTGAATTAAGCATGTGATGAGAATGTTCTACGTGACGTGGATCAAGCAGCTTATAATCTTCGTCGTTGATTAGAGATTAGATCACGGTCTTTGGTTTTCCAACGAGAAAAGTATAAGAGAAAGGCTTGGGGTCAGTTGGAGACACACACACATTAGCAGAGCACTGAAGCTAAGTCGAATTTATGGGGCGGGGTTTTGCTGAGAAATTTGAAACGAGTTGCAGTGCAGTGAGGGGCAAAGATCAATGAGGGATAATCTAATCCAAGGCCGAGAATACAACAAGGCAAAGGGGCAGTGAGTACCAGTCAGCGCATCAACAATCAGGGTAACGCAGTGTGGACGTTGGCCAATTAAGGGTTGACGCAGAGGTTGCAGAGGCAGCGCTGAGGATTCCAGTGGGCCAGAAGGGGCTCGTGATCTGTAAATCCCATTTAAGGGTGTGAATATCTTTTGTCTTTCAGTGAAAGGTACTTATTGCCGTGTAATTTCTCTATAGGTCCAACCATGTCTGGTGCCCAGAATGTTGTATTCAGATTCTGCATAATAATATAAACCCTCTAAGGCTATTGCACTGGTTTTCTCGCATTGGGTTTTTCGGGTACATTTGTCTGAAAATTTGTGTAATCTTGTCCAGGGTTGCGGGGGAGCGCCTCCCCCACCCCGCTCTCGAAGCGCCCTCCCTCGAAAACGCTCATGGAGCTCACTCCCAGAGCCAATGTTTAGAGGGTGATATTGATGACAAAGATCCCTATATAGATCCAGAGGTAATGACAAATATACCTCTAGATATTAATGCTTAGAGGGTGATATTAATGACAAAGATCCTGATTTTCTAACAAGACACAAAAATTAGTCATTTCTCGTGGCAGCAAGAAGCCCAAGCATTAGCTATAGATAATAGATTTACTTGTCTTTTCGAGTTTCTAGTAGTTTTTATAACTGTTGACTCTTTCATATTTATTATGATACTTTTTGTAAACAGTATATGACAATTTAAGTTTGAAGTTGGCAATTATAACTCATTGGTAATGAATTATGAATACGATGCTTCGTGAAAGTTGAAAGTTGTTTCATTTCATTTCATTTTATAACATTTCATTTCATGTTAGATATTCTTTGTTGTAATGGTTACACTTAGTTTACAAGTACAACTTTGGTGATCAATGATGATAAATGCTATATATTGAATTTTTAAATCTTGAAAGTTTAAGATTGATGAATCATGAGACTCAATATGTTGTGTGTTACTAACTTGTGGACGTGGTTGATGAAGATTATAACTTCTAGGTGATTGATGTTATATGGTTCAATCTATGTTTTTATGCTTTTTTATATCTAATTCATAATTCTACATGGTTTTGTTGACATATATGCATCAAAATATATATATATATATATATATATATATATATATGCGCTCCCTAATTTGCTCCCGAACCGGGAGCTTATGAAAATGTCACTCCCGCTCCCTGTTTTCGCCCCCGCTCCCAAGTAACCTTGATCTTGTCACATGTGTGTGTTGTTCAGTAAATGATCTATAGATGTGTAGGCTGCAGTTAGTGTCTACTTTAATGTTTTTCTAAATAATTCAGTAAAGCAACTTGTTAATGTTAATGAAACAAGTATGTGAAGTAGATCTAGATACTGCAGTAAGGTTTCTGTTTTGAAGATTTCACACTCGCTCGATCTACAAGATCAAGCATGGGGCTTATGGGAGCATCGAGAAATTCAAGGCTAGATTTGTGGCCAAGGGGTTCTCGCAGGTAGAAGGTATTGACTATGATGAGACATTTGCCCTGACATCCAAATATTTGTCTGTCGGGACCATTATAGCTATTGCAACACAGATGGGGTGGAAGATCCACCAGATGGGCGTTAAAACAATGTTCCTCAATGGGGTTGTTGAGAAGGAGATTTATATTGAGCAGTTGGAGGGGTTTGAGACATGCAGCAGGGAGACTCGAGTGTGAGACTCAAGAGAGATTTGTATGGACTCAAATAGGCTCCATGAGCGTGGTATGCTCCTATTGACAGTTACCTTCAGGGATTGGGCTTCATTGATGCAAATTGGGCAAGGAGTGACACAGCCAAGAAGAGCACATTGGGTTGCACATTCAGTGTTAGATTAGCAGTTGTTTCCTGGTTCAATTGAAAGCAAAGATCAGTTGCATTGAGCTCAGCATATGGCTGAGTACATGTCAATTTTGGGCAACTAGGTCCAAACTCCATGTTGCACTACTCATATGATGATGGTCATATTTTTGTTGGATTCCTCTTTCGGAGAGGTGTAAGATTGATCTAAAGATCATCTTGTTTGGATGAGCAAAACATATATTTTGAATTTATTTTCCACACATGTGTAAGGTCAGCCAGATTTGTAATGTAGGATCACATGCCTAATAGATGTGTCACACACCTTCACTGATGGATATAAATTGGAGAGACCTAGAGGTCATTTTCTCATCAACTCATCACACATCTCTCATTGTGATCTGATTGGTTCGATAGCCTTTGGAGGCCTCTTCCCTTCACACATGCGGAGCTGAAGGAGTTGTTTTCTGCAGATCTGTTTAGGGCGGAATTGCAGAAGCGTTGACCATGGTCAACCCTTGGCCGTTTGACCTCAAAACTCTGCCAAAATTCCAATTTTAAGAGGTCGTACTGTTGGGCACTAAAATCGAGGAAAATGTAGTTGTTTGACCAAAGCCCTGATCTGCAAAGTTGACTTTATGTTGTTGTCCTGTGTTGACTTTTTGTGTTGACTTTTTGGTTGACTAACGTTGACTTGTGAAGAGTTGTCTTTGAGGGCTGTGGGTGTGACACTTGTAAGGTTGGTTGATGTGATGAGTTGTCTTTGAGGGCTGTGGGTGTGACACTTGGAAGGTTGGTTGATCTCGAAAGGCTTTACTGGCTGAAGCATCCTGTTGACTGACGTAATGCACAATATCTCATATCTTTGCTCGACAAGAAGAATTGTAAATCTTATCTATATTATTGGCTTGTCTTCTATTGATCTATAATTGTGTTCTATCAGCATTTTATTTTCATGTTTATGTGATTTCTAATTTGTATTGGGCCTAAGAAAGAGTGAAGTAAATTCCAATGTTTTGAAAATTGCGATTGGGATTAAATCGGCGAGGGGAAAAAATCGGAAAAAATCGTAAAAATCGGGAAAAAATCAGTAAAAATCGAGAAAAAGTCGGCACATACAAAAATATTCATTTTTTTTCAAATTTTTTAATATCTAAAGCACCCACAACATAAAATAAATGCATTGACACATAAATATGAAAAAAGAAACTAATATATAAGATGTGTAATATCATGTCTAGTGCTCCATCACACATAATAGTGAATCATGTCTTAAATACTAATTCTTGAGTCTCAACTCAACCTCAAAATATCAACAAAAAATATAATAATGTATCTCATATCATGAGTCATAATGTTATATACAAAGGAATGCACCAAATAACCTATACTACTGATTTCCTCTACCCCTCTTGCGAGAAAATGTAACAGCTTTCCCTCTAGACGAAGAAGTTGGCGGGGCTGGCAATGGACACTGTTGTGCTCTAGAACCTGAAGCACTAGAACCTAAAACACCAGGAGCTAAAGGAGGCAGACCACATCCTCTACCGGTAGCAGGGGTAGGTGGTGTCACCTCCTCCTCCTCCTCCTCCCCCTCCACTACCTCCTGCTCTATCCAATCAGGGGATGACTCCATGATAGGCCTCTCTGTTGGGTGTGGAGCCTGATTATCTTGTTTATTTTCTATCACAACGTTGGACCCCTGTACCTTAATGGGGCGGCAACGCCGCCCATAATTAAACGCTGCCTGGGGGGTCCAGGGGGGGTGGCTGCGACTTTATGGAGCCCCCACCTGGCGGGGAGTTTCGGGTGCAACGCCCCCGAAGCTAAAAACAGACGTAAAATTGCCTTGTAAAAGTATAGTAATTTCTAATCAATCTGGGCCGTTCATTAGGCAGATTGTGTCCTCTCAAGATGACTTCTCCTCCTCCTTAGCTCTATTTCTTAACCTCTGTCTGCAAAAATGACCCAAAAAAAAATCAAATTTGCGTGTTATTGGGTCGCTGTTTGATGGGCCAACGATTTTTTCGGGTCAAATCGTAGATTTTTCATAAAAATTGTGATTTTTTCACGATTTTTTCAAAATATAAAAATCGCCGAAAAAATCGGTGATTAAATCGTTTCTGCGAAAAAATCGCGATTTTATCGCGATGTTCAAAACATTGCATAGAACACACCACGGTTGTCTAAATTTAACATGGTATCAAAGCTGAGGTGAAGACAAAGTCCAAGCTAGTGTTAGAAGCAATCATTGAAGGAAGAAATCCTATCAAGGACAGAAGGCCTCCTCAACCTACAAGGGTTTCAAGGCTGATGATAAATTGACTGATAAGTCTAATTATCATGCATGGAAGATGTCCTTGGATTTGGTACTAGAAGGTCAAGATGTCATGGACTATTTACAGGGGAAGATTCAAGAGCCTCCATCAAATGTAGTCGCTGCCACAAAGACGAAGTATGGAAAAGGGGAAATCAAAGCAAAGATGATTATCCGGGATTCTATTCATAAGCACTTGGTTGCTTACATTTCTGAGCTGAACACATCTAAAGAGATGTATGATAAGATGGTTAGCATGTTCAGGGCTAGCAATGCTAATCAAATCCTTTTCTTCAAGAATTAATTGAAGAATATCAAGAAGGGCAAGGATGAATCTATTCAATCCTATTTTATGAGGCTCACTGAAATCAGGAATAACCTCATAGCTATTGGAGAAGCAATATCTGATTGAGAGATGGTTCTTATTGCACTTGGAGGTCTCCCCTGTGATTGGTATGTATTCAATACCACTATTCTTAATAATAATGTGATTATTGATTTTGATGAAATATTGACGAGATGCACTCAAGAGGAAACAAGAATGATGGAGAGAGATTATCCCTCAAATGGAAATGGAAGTGACCCTACTGCCTTCGCCACTCATGCAAAGAAGAAAAACAATGGTGGCCCGAGAAATCAAAACCATGGAAGAGCGGGGCCCAAGGGAAGGAAGGGTAGATGTTACACTTGTAACAAGACTGATCACTATGCAAGAGAGTACCCTGATAGAAGGGACTCTCCCAGGCATGATGACAACAACAACTCGACAGGGAATGGCAATCAAAGGAACAACAGGTTCAAAGGAAAAAGGAAGCCTCCCTCTGATCGTAGTGGAAATGGGAAACCTTTCAAGAGGTCAAGGAATTCCAAGTACAATGAGTCTAATGTTGTTGATAATAAGAGAAATGAATTTATTCTTGTATCTACCCTCTCTGTTGCATCTCCTCCTGACACCCTGGATGTCTGGTTGATTGATAGTGGTGCTTCAAGGCACCTCACTAGTTATAAAGAAGCCCTCTCTGATTTGATTGAGAAGGATACCAATCTGGAAATTATCCTTGGAGATAATGCCACCTATCTCGTGAAAGGGGCAAGGACTGTGACCCTCCATCTATCTCAAGGTCAAGTCCTCTGATTACAAGATGTGTTGTACTTACTTGATTTGAAGAAGAACCTTGTGTCCATCTCGGCAATGGAAGACAAAGGGTTCAAGGTGGCATTCGTTGATGGAAAGGTACGTATCTAGAAGAAGAACTTCAAGGAAACTCTTACTATTGGCTATAGAGTTAATACACTCTACCAGGTTGGAGGAAGTCCATTGGGGGCTATGTCATGTGATACAACTCTTCAAACAGAGTTATGGCATTGGAGGTTTGCACACCTTCATTACAAAGCCATTCCCAAAGCAAGGAAGGTGGTGACAGGGATGCCCGAATTTAGAGATGATCATGAAGTTATATGTCAGGATTGTGCCAAAGGGAAGCATACAAGGGGACCATTCCCCTCAAATGTCACAAAGATAACTGATATCTTGCAGTTGATCCATTCTGATTTATCTGGTATGCTGCCCATGACATCCTTGGGAGGAGTATCCTATTACATGACTTTTACAGATGACTTCTCCCACAAGACCTGGATATATTTCTTGAAGAAGGATGAAGCATTCAAATGGTTTCGTACCTTCAAGGCCTTGGTGGAAAACCAAATCGAGAAGAAAATCAAAGTTCCGAGGACCAACAATGGAAACGAGTATGAGTCAAATGAATTTAATGAATTTTGTAGAGAAACTAGCATTTAGAAGGAGACCACAACTGCGTACACTCCTTAGCAAAATGGTGTTGTTGAAAGAAAGAACGGGACTATTGTGGAAGCTAACCGCGTCATGCTATGTGACCAAGGTCTTCCAAAGTTTCTATGGGGAGAAGCTGCGAACACTGCTGTGTACGTTCAAGATAGATGCCCGCGTTCTGCTCTGGACTCCAAAACTCCCAAAGAAGTCTTCTCTAGTAAGAAACCTGATGTTTCTCATTTTAGAGTTTTTGGTTGTCCTGTTTTCTTTCATGTGCCGAAAGAAAAGAGAAGCAAGCTGGATGCTTTTGGGAAGAAGGGAATGTTTGTTGGCTACAGTGAAACTTCGAAGGCATATAGAATCTATGTGCCTGGTCAAAGAGAAGTGCAGATATGCCACAATGTCACCTTCGATGAAGATGTTGCCCTCAAGAAAGTGAGAAATCTTCCTAGCTCCAAGGAAGACAAAGAAGATGAAGAAGCAGAGAAGCTAGAAGAGTCGAAGGATGAACTGATGCCTAATGTTGAAGGACCTATGGATCCTATTGATCCACCTCCTTCAAATAAGAGAAGACCCTCATGGCTCAGAGATACTCTCGCAGATGCCGAGAGACATATTGCCCCAAGGGGGGCATTCTGTGAAAGCAAGAAGCCGAAGAGATACCAAGGTTATCTAGCATCCATGAGTACGATAGTACAATCTGAGCCTGCACCATTTGAAGAAGCCGTAAAGCATCAAGTTTGGAAGGATGTTATGCACGAAGAATATGAGTCCATTATGAAAAATGATGTCTGGGAAGTGGTCCCAAGACCGGAGGACAAATCTGTTGTCACCTCGAAATGGCTCTATAAGAACAAGCATGGATCTGATGGAAGTGCTAAAGAGTAGAAGGCAAGATTTGTTGCCCGAGGCTTCTCTCAAAAAGAAGGCATAGATTATGATGATATATTTGCACATGTGGCCCGCTATACCACCATCCGATCTATCATTGCCCTTGTTGCGACGCAAGGATGTAGTCTCCATCAGATGGATGTGAAGACTGCTTTTCTGCATGGTTCTATAAAGGAAGAGGTGTATGTGGAGCAACTTCTGGGATTCGAAATCCGAGATAGAGACACCCATGTATGCAGGTTGAAGAAAGCCCTCTATGGGTTGAAGTAAGCCCGCAGGGCTTGGTATGAGAGGATAGATAGCTACTTGATGAAGTTGAGCTTCATGCAAAGTAATGTTGATCCAAACATTTATTTTAAGGTTGATACAGAAAGCCCTCTCATTCTGGTTCTCTATGTGGACGATCTCTTCCTGGCAGGGGTTAACCCTCTCATTCATCAGTGTAAGAGGGAGCTAACTTCCGAGTTTGAGATGAAAGACCTAGGACTGATGCATTACTTCCTAGGCTTGGAGGTTTGGCAGAGGCCAGGTGAGATTTTCCTTTCTCAAGGAAAATATGTCGTGAAGCTGTTGGAGAGATTTGGTATGGTGGATTGTAAGTCTGTGTCAACACCGATGGAACTCAACTTTAAGAAGTAGTGTGGAAACGTTGTTGGGCCCGTGCTAGCAAATCATACTGAGTATCGACAACTTGTGGGGGCCCTAATGTTCCTAGTGAAATCCCGTTCGGACGTATGTTTTGTTGTGAACACTTTGATTCAACATATGGTTGATCCTCATCATTCACTGGATTGGTGCCAAGAATCGATTGAGATATCTTCAAGGCACAATCAACCATCGGCTATGATACACTACCGAGAGTTTGAGACTCCATAGATATACTGACGTCAATTGGGCTGGCAGTGTGGTGGATCGCAAGAGCACATCTGGATGATGCTTTGGCAGTGTGGTGGATCGCAAGAGCACATCTGGATGATGCTTCACCTTGGGTTCTGCTTCGATATCTTGGATGAGCAGAAAGCAGAAGTCGGTGGCTTTGAGCACCGCTGAGGCCGAATACATTGCAGCGAGTATGGCCTGTTGTGAAGCTGTTTGGTTGTGAAAGCTCTTCAGTGAGTTGTTTGGGCATGTGCTAGATACCACTGTTATCCTTTGTGATAACCAGAGTGGGATTCGTCCTTCTAAGACTCCCGTGTTCCACGATCGATCCAAGCATATTGATATCAAGTACCACTTTATCCGAGATATGGTACAGCAAGGCACCGTAAGGCTCAATCATATAGGAACTGATGAGCAGGTCGCGGATATTCTCATAAAGACCCTGGGGAAGGTCAAGTTCCTAACCTTCTGTGAGAAAGTTCCTAACCTTCCATGAGAAGCTTGGAATCATGGAAAGACCCTATTCTAAGGGTCCTACTTGAGTTGGACTATGAGCTTTGGGAGCTCCAGGGGGCTTGGGGATAGCTTCTTGGACTATAAGCACCTACGGGGCTAGGCTTGCCGAACCTTGTTGTGCTTATGCCCCATCGTTATGATATTGAATTGGTTCACCTCTCTTTGATCTGTGCCCTGCACGCATCCTACCCATAGAGTTTCGGACTCATGGGAAGTACCTCTCATTTGGACAATGAGGTGGGAAATGTGGATAGAGACCAATAGCAAGACCGATGGATGCATCGGAGATTGTGGTACTCTCTATGTTTAGGATGGCACGTGTCCAACACCTTGATCTGGGATCAAGTATGATGAGGTTCTTACCTCTAAACTGACTTCGGGTTAGTACGAGACTCTTTTGAGTAAAAGAGAGGTTTTAACCTCTAAGCTGACTTCGAGTCAGCTGAGTGTGATGTCTTTGTGACTCACCTTTTTTTTGTTCTATCTGAGAACGAGAGTCAACAAAGCAAGTTACGGCAAGATGACGCGCGATGTTGGGTGAAAGTACACGATGGTATTGATGGATGGCACTTGTGGACAGATGGAGTTCTCCCTAGTTGAGAGGGAGTGTTAATTTTGGGCAACTAGGTCCAAACTCCATGTTGCACTGCTCATATGATGATGGTCATATTTTTGTTGGATTCCTCTTTCGGAGAGATGCATGATTGATCTAAAGATCATCTTGTTTGGATAAGCAGAACATTTATTTTGAATTTATTTTCCACACATGTGCAAGGTCGGCCATATTTGTAATGTAGGCTCACATGCCTAATAGATGTGTCACACACCCTCACTGATGGATATAAATTGGAGAGACTTGGAGGTCATTTTCTCATCAACTCATCACACATCTCTCATTATGATATGATTGGTTCGATAGCCTTTGGAAGCCTCTTCCCTTCACAGGTGCAGAGCTAAAGGAGCTGTTTTCTGCGGATTTGTTTAGGGTTGAATTGCAGAAGCGTTGATCGCAGTCAACCCTTTGTCGTTTGACCTCAAAACTCTACCAAAATTATGATTTTGAGAGGCCATACTGCTAGGCACTAAAATCGAGGAAAATAGAGTTGTTTGACCGAAGCTCTAATCTGCAGCATTGACTTTTTGTTGTTTTCCTGCGTTGACTTTTCTGCATTGAATTTTTGGTTGATCAGCGTTGACTTGTGATGAGTTGTCTTTGAGGGCTATGGGTGTGACACTTGGTAGGTTCGCTGATCTCGAAAGGCTTTGCTGGCTGAAGCATCCTGTTGACTGTCGTAACGCATGATATCTCATAACTTTGTTGGACAAGAAGAATTGTAAATCTCATCTATATTATTGGCTTGTCTTTTGTTGATCTATAATTGTGTTCTATCAGCATTTTACTTTCATGTTTATGTGATTGCTAATTTGTATCGAGCCTAAGAAAGATTGAAGTAAATTTGCATTACGCATAGAACACACCATGGTTATCTAAATTTAACAGTACATGGCTACCATCCTAGTAGCATGCAGAGTTGTCTAGTTGAGAAAGTTGCTCGTGGGCTTGTTTGGACAAGAGCTAGAACCCACCGTGATCCACTGTGACAATCAGAGTTGCATAAAGCTCTATGACTGTGAAAATTTGGGTAGCTCAAAATGTATTTCCAAGTGGAGAAAACCCACCAAAAGCTAGTTTGTTGGGAAAGTACCCATGTGGTTGGGGTTTTGACCCAAATTTATGGGTTTGGGACCCAAGTTAATGATATTTTAATCTAATTTATGATTGAGCGGTAAAATAGGGGTTTCTTGAGGGACAAGAAAAACTCCCAAGATCACTCACACAAGAGTATGAATAGGAGGCCAAAGGAGAGGCCTAATCACAAGTGAGATTGACATCATTTGTGGAGGACATCTGCAAAAGGAGAAGCGACAGTCTTGAGAGGATAGCCACAGCTAAGTTATGTCTTGTCAAAGAGGTTGAGTAGAGTTTTGAAATGGAAGGTGCTGATGCTAATAAAGTATATAAGGCTAAAGGAGGAGGCCTTTTGGGAGCAACATTTCTAAATGATCTAAAGGGAGTTGATCACTATGTATTATTGGAGGCAAAGGGCAGCGAGGAGCAGTGGACAAGAGGATAGAAAGGTTTGAAGCCAAAAGAAAAAGGATTGCTACAGGAAGTAAGTCAAGTTATTTTTCTATGTATTTGTGGGTAAATTGAGGGTTTGAAGCATTAGACCTCAAAACCTAGTTGTATTTTATTGTATACTGTGTATAATAGTTTGTATCAGGGTTTCTGAAGGGCCATGATCTGTGGTACGAGAACCCTAGTGTTATCTTATTGATGGACTAATGAGAAACGTGATTTGGGCCAATAAATTTTGTGTACTAGTCTTGATCTGCCTGCTATCATATTCTATTGTGCAAAGTAGTCTTTTGGTTGATCACTGCTAATGTGTTTATGTGATAGACTAGACCTGGAGTGCAAAGGAACTTCAACACTAAAAATCTAGTGTTTCACAATCAATCAAAGGACATCGGGATATGCTATCATCACATCAGTGACATTGTTCAGAGAGGTACAGTGAGACTCCAATACATGCCAACAGAGGAGCAGACTGCAAACATTTTGACCAAGACTTTGCCAAGGGAAAGATTTGTTCACCTGAGAGACAAGTTGGGTGTAGTGCAGAACACCTTCCTCTCTAAGAGGGAGTGTTGATTGGAGTAGAGAAGCGGGTGCCAAGGCTTACAGAGGGACCCACAAGGCAGCCACTTAGTAGATTATTAATTTAATTTACTATTTCCTAATGTTGGACTTGGGAAAAATTAAAAGGCCTAAAGTCAACAAATGATTACATCTCATCACTTCATCATGACTTAATCTTAGTCATTGAAGATCATGGTGGGGCTCAGATCGACTTATTAGGGGAAATAGGGCGCAGAAGTGGCTAGTTCAATTTGGCATAGAGTCTGTGTGTGTTAGCTAAGCAAAAGGAGAATAGGGTTTCAACAATTCAACAGTAAGTTCAGTGACCAAGAGAGAGAAAGAGAGGGTCACAAGACCTATATCTCAGCTCAGCAATAGCCAATTCATTCCCAACATGCAAAAGGGCACAAAGATGGTTGTACAACACGGTCACACATCCAGTCGAGGCCATACTGCATAAGCCATATGTTAAATTTAGATAACCATGGTGTTCTATGCTTGATGCAATTTTACTTCAATCTTTCTTAGGCCCGATACAAAATAGCAATCACATAAACATGAAAGTAAAATGCTGATAGAACACAATAATAGATCAACAAAAGACAAGCCAAATATAGATCAGATTTCAATTCCTTTTGTCTGGCAAAGATATGAGATATTGTTGCGTTACGGCAATCAACAGGATGCTTCAGCCAGCAAAGTCATTCTCGGTCAGCCAAACCTTCATGTGTCACACCCACAGCCCTCAAAAACAGCTCACCACAAGTCAACGCTAGTCAACCCAAAGTCAACGTAGGACAGGAACAGAAAGTCAACACTGCAGATTAGGGCTTCAGTCAAACTTCTCTGATTTCCTCGAATTTAGTGCCCAGCAGTATGGCCTCTCAAAATCGAAATTTTGGCAGAGTTTTGAGGACAAACGACCAAAGGTTGACCACGGTCAACACTGGTCAACGTTGTAGCAAAAAGCCCTAAACAGATCCGCAGAAAACAGCAACTTCGCTCCACACGTGCGAGGGGAAAAATGCCTCCAAAGGCCATCGAACCAATTAGATCACAATGAGAGAATGTGTGATGAGTTGATGAGCAAATGACCTCCAAGTCTCTCCAATTTATATCCATCAGTGAGGGTGTGTGACACATCTATTAGGCATGAGAGCCTACATTACAAATCTGGCCGATCTTGCACATGTGGAAAATAAATTCAAAATAAATGTTCTGCTCATCCAAACAAGATGATCTTTAGATCAATCTTGCACCTCTCTGAAAGAGGAATCCAACAAAAATATGGCCATCGTCATATGAGCAGTGCAACATGGAGTTGTGACCTATTTGCTCAAAATTAACACTCCCTCTCAACTAGGGAGAAGTCCATCTGTCCACAAGTGCCATCCATCAGTACCATCATGTACTTTCACCAAACATCGTGCATCATCCTGCCGTAACTTTCTTTGCTAACTCTCGTTCTCAGATAGAACAAAAAAGGTGAGTCACAAAGACATCATACTCAGCTAACCCAAAGTCAGCTTAGAGGTAAAAACCTCTCTCGTACTCAAAAAGAGTCCCATACTAACCCGAAGTTAGTTTACTGACCCGAAGTCAGTTTAAAGGTAGGAACCTCATCATACTTGATCCCAAATCCAGGTGTTAGACACGTGCCTTCCTAGACATAAAGAGTACGGCAATCTTCGATGCGTCCATCAGTCTTGCTATTGGTCTCTATCCACATTTCTCACCTCATTGGCCAAATGAGAGGTTCTTCCCATGAGTCCGAAACTGTTGTGAAACGAACTCCAAAAATAGAAGAAAAGAGTTATCAACGCCTTAGAAATAAGCCACTTCGAGGGGGCAACCTCCAATAAATTACATGAATGAACAATTCTTGGATGATACAAATGACCAAAACCTCCTTTTATATATAGGAGTCCACGGGGCCACGATATAATCCTAGTGGGGCCACAATGTAATCCTAGCCGACCTAACAATAATGATGTAAGGGCACAATAATAACAATATGGGGGTTACAGGGGTACAACAATAACAATAAGGGGGGCTACACTAACATAATAAGGGACTACACTATTAATATAGGGACTTAACATGCCCCTCTCCTTCAAACAAATGTTGTCCTCAACGCTTGATTATTTCTTGACGCTTCTGTATAAAATTCTCATCCTCCCATGTGGAATCTTCTACAGGAAAGTTCTTCCACTTGCTGAGATACTCTGAAATTGATCGTACTTGTCGATTTCTTGTTTTTGTGACTGCTTCAGAACTTCTTTCGATGTGATGTTGATCTTCCTATTGTTTCATTAGATTCTGCACCAAAGTTAGATTATCCTTTGAGAGTTGGAGAACTTGTTGTTGATGCTCGATGTGATCTTCCACTAATTTATCATCCATATTATCTATTATTTGATCCTTCAAACCATCCAACTTAGCCTCCATTTCTGCTTTTAAACCATCTATGTCATCTTCGGTTGCTCTTCGTAAGATTGAAATTTGTTGCACTTGGTACCGTAATTTTGATATCTCACACTGCAATTCTTCCTCTTCATGCGTCATTAGTATAGCTTTTCGATGGCTTAATGGGTATGGAATTCTTTTTAGGAGGCATTTCAAAACCCAATACTGAAATATATGCTCAATAGGCCCTTGGAATCACTTCAAACTGATTTTGCAATTCAGAAAAAAAATAAAATACACACCTTTTTTCTTGATTTTGAGGAGATCGATATTGAAACTGAATTATCTCTGTAATTTTGGATCTTCAATATCTGAAATTTGGCACTGAGGTAGCCCTCTAAATTCTCTTTTGAATGTCACAGGTCTGACCTGATTTGGATTCTTGAAGACAAAGTTGTGCCCAATCTCCTACGATAACCTAATTATGGACTGGTTCAGTAGAGCGAACTTGTACGACTTGCCACATGTCACTGTTTCCTCCTTCGGCTCTAAAATTGATAGACAGGAAACTACAGTCCGTGTACTTGCGGCTATTTTTTAAAGAATTCCAATCCGATGCTCAGAGAGAGAGTTATGAATATTTTCCCACGATCACCTATTTGCGATGAAATTCAGGAGCTTGAAACAGCCCTAACTTCCACAAACCATATTTCCGCAAATATTGCGAAAAAAGCTCTAAAATTTTTCGACGATCTTCCTCAAGATTTTGGCTTCGCTCCCTAAAAATTTAAGCTTCTGAAACTTCGTAGAAACAAAATTATAGTGAAAATTCCACGACGACCTGTTTAGGTTAAATTCAGGAGCCTGCAAAAAGACCTAATTTCCACAGATCATATCTCCGAAAATATTGTGAACCAAGCTCTGAAATTTTGCGACAATGTTCCTCAGGATTTCGGCTTCACACTCTAAAAATTTCAGCTTCTGAAACTTCATAGAAAAAACGTTATAGCAAAAATTCCGCGATGACCTTTTTAAGTGAAATTCAAGAGCCTACAAAAATCCCTAACTTCCACAGATCATATCTCCGAAAATATTGTGAACCAAGCTCTGAAATTTTGCGACAATGTTCCTCAAGATTTCGGCTTTGCACTCTAAAAATTTCAGCTTCTGAACCTTCGTAGACAAAAAGTTATAGCGAACATGCCACGATGACCGGTTTGGAGCAGCGAAACCCTAGAATCCAAAGCTCTGATACCAAATGTTGTGAAACCAGCTCCAAAAATAGAAGAAAAGAGATATCAACGCCTTATAAATAAGCCACTTCGAGGGGGCAACCTTCAATACATTACATGAATGAAAAATTCTTGGATGATACAAATTACAAAACCTCCTTTCTATATATAGGAGTCCATGGGGCCACAATGTAATCTTAGTGGGGCCACAATGTAATCCTAGCCGACCTAACAATAATAATTTAAGGGCACAATAATAACAATATGGGGGTTACAGGGGTACAACAATAACAATAAGGGGGGCTACACTAACATAATAAGGGACTACACTATTAATATAGCGACTTAACAGAAACTCCATGGGTAGGATGTGTGCGGGGTATAGATCAAAGAGAGGTGAACCAACTCAATATCATAACGGTGGGGCAGAAGCGCAACAAGGTTCGGCAAGCCTAGCCCCGTGTGTGCTTATAGCTCCAAGAAGCTATCCCCAAGCCCCCTGGAGCTCCCAGAGCTCATAGTCCAACTCAATCAGGACCCTCAGAATAGGGTCTTTCCACGATTCCAAGCTTCTCACGAAAGGTTAGGAACTTGACCTTCCCCAGGGGCTTCGTGAGAATATTCGCGACCTGCTCATCAGTTCCTATATGATCGAGCCTTACTGCGCCTCGCTGTACCATATCCTGGATAAAGTGGTACCTGATATCAATATGCTTGGATCAATCGTGGAACACAAGATTCTCAGAAAGACAAATCCCACTCTGGTTATCACAAAGGATAAGAGTGATATCTAGCACAAACAACTCACTGAAGAGCTTTCGCAACCAAACAGCTTCACAACAGGCCATACCCACTGCAATGTATTCAACCTCAGCGGTGCTCAAAGCCACCGACTTCTGCTTTCTGCTCATCCAAGATATCGAAGCAGAACCCAAGGTGAAGCATCATCTAGATGTGCTCTTGCGATCCACCACACTGCCAGCCCAATCGGCATCGGTATACCCATGGAGTCTCAAACTCCCGGCAATGTATCTCAACCCATGGTTGATTGTGCTCGAAGATATCTCAATAGATTCTTAGCACCAATCTAGTGAATGTGAAGAGGATCAACCATATGTTGACTCAAAGTGTTCACTGCAAAACATACGTCTGGACGGGAGTTCACTAAGAACATCAGAGCCCCCACGAGTTGTCGATACTCGGTAGGATTTGCTAGAACGGGCCCAACAGCGTTTCCACGCAACCTCTTGAAGTTGAGTTCTATCGGTGTCGACACAGACTTACACTCCACCATACCAAATCTCTCCAGCAACTTCACAACATATTTTCCTTGAGAAAGGAAAATCTCGCATGGTCTCTGCCAAACCTCCAAGCCTAGGAAGCACTGCATCAGTCCTAGGTCTTTCATCTCAAACTCGGAAGCTAGCTCCCTCTTACACTGATGAATGAGAGGGTCAGCACCTATAAGGAAGAGATTGTTGAGAATTTGGAGGGCTGGAGATAAATACAATTTCTCTTCTTGATAATTACTTGTGAGCTTACTTGAGTTACTTATGTCTTCTCTTCTTTAGCTTATTTAATCTTTCATCAAGTCATTATCAAAATACACGAGACACACAAATTAGGCTCCTAGAGCCAAGGCAAAACCTCTCCCTCTTGGAGAGGAAAACCCACGAGAAATTATTCTTATAGATCTTCAAATGACAAGTACCATGACCCAAACTTAGACCCTTGACCTATAATTGCCTCTAAGACCTTGCCTTTACTTCTTTGCTTGCCTTCAACACTAACCCTTCTCTTCTGCTTCAATCTGCACTGATCTGCACTAGTCTAACCTCTGAACTCAGCACCCTTTTGTGATCAGCGCTTATCTACTTCTGAATTTCGCATTCCATCACTGTTAACATTTCAGAGAAACTTGCATCCTTAAGTACGCACAGATGTCTCCTTATAAACCGGCACTGATTGCCACTGTATTTTGCACTTTCCTATTGTGTCTTTTTCAGAGAGATCTGCACTCCTGTTATAGTAATTTGTTGCCTTAATCACACTGAGATACCACAGGGTTTGTGTGTCTTAACCAGATCTGTAACACTTCAAAAGTCTGCACTGAAGCTTGTCGATAATTTGCGTTTTTGTTTCAGATATGACCGAAATCGTTCTCCACATTAATCCGCATCAACGGTCACAAGAACCCAAAACTTATCTACAATCTCTTCTATATAACAGTCCGCAATTTTTACAGTGAGAATCACAGAAAAATCCGCACGTCATTTGTTGCACCTCCGCACTGCAGTTGCTGCACCTCCGCACCGTAGTTGCTACACCTAAATCCGCGTTGTTTCAGAGTTGACCGAAATTCTGTCTTTTCTGCGAAGGCTACAAGGGTATATATAGTTGTTTGCCTATATATAAGCCGACTTTACTAGGTGAACTGGTGTGACTATTAGGAGCCGACATGACCGTTTATTAGGCCGACTTCTCCAATTGTGAAGGCCATCTTGACACATTATTTAGGCTTGTCTATCAGCGTTGTATGAGGGCTGAATAATAGCCATTCTTCCATGGTTTATTGGACTAGGTCTTGGAGCATTCCATGACTACTAGGTTCTTCATATACGTGACATTAAATACATTTATAAACCAAAGATAAACCATAAATAGACATCAAGAAGAAATCTATTAACCTAAGATAAAATCTTGCTCATGAAACCCACGAAGCAAGTCCAACAAATATACAGTTTATTATCTTTGACATCTTCTTTACTTAAAATACATAATTAGTAATTACATAGTCAATATGAAGACCGACCTAGTTACACTTTTCAACACTCCCTCTTAACTAGGAAGGTATTCATACAGGTACATGGTTACTTTCAAACTGAAGAATCTCATAAGAAGAATCGGATTGGTAATCGCATCTGTATAGCGTCATATCAACCAGCATTGTCCTAGTGCAAGGCCTTGACTAACAGCCCCATCTCTCAACGAGACAATGGGCTACAATGTTGGCCAGACACATGACTAATAGACACCATAGTCATTGTCTCTCCAACACATACCCCACCTAGGTGTTCCCAGAGTATGACCTTCTGTTAAGTCCCTATATTAATAGTGTAGTCCCTTATTATGTTAGTGTAGCCCCCCTTATTGTTATTATTGTACCCCTGTAACCCCCACATTGTTATTATTGTGCCCTTAAATTATTATTGTTAGGTTGGCTAGGATTACATTGTGGCCCCACTACGATTACATTGTGGCCCCATGGACTCCTATATATAGAAAGGAGGTTTTGTAATTTGTATCATCCAAGAATTGTTCATTCATGTAATGTATTGGAGGTTGCCCCCTCGAAATGGCTTATTTCTAAGGCGTTGATATCTCTTTTCTTCTATTTTTGGAGCTGGTTTCACAACATTTGGTATCAAAGCTTTGGATTCTAGGGTTTCGCTGCTCCAAACAGGTCATCGTGGCATTTTTGCAATAACTTTTTTTCTACGAAGTTTCAGAAGCTGAAACTTTTAGGGTGCGAAGCTGAAATCCTGAGGAACATCGTCACAAAATTTCAGAGCTTGGTTCACAATATTTTCGAAGATATGATCTGTGGAAGGTAGTGTTTTTTCAGGCTCCTAAATTTCATCTCAAAGAGGTGACCATGAGAAAATCTTCATAACTCTATCTCTGAGCATCGGATTGGAGTGCCGTAAAAGGTGGTCACAAGTACACAGACTGTAGTTTCTTTGCTATCAATTTCAGAGCTAAAAGACGAAAAAGTGACACGTGGCAAGTCATACAAGTTCGATCTACTGGAACAGTCCATAATTAGGTCATTATGGGAGTGTTGTCGCACAGATTGTCAAGGCACCGCGACAACAACTCAGATTGGGGGCTGTCACTCCTATCCCCAATCTCTCTATTTAAACTGTCTCCTTGCAAGCTAAGGGAGGTAGACCCTATTACAAATGAGGATGATAAATCCAGGAGACACAGCTAAAACATCAAATACTTGATAGAAATGAACGAGATTCTACAAATCTAAATTAGATATCACGTTTAAGACCAGTGCCTTATGGAGTCAAACAGAATCCCGTTATGCAATTATAAACAAGTAAGTGACGATTAACTGTTGCTTATTAAAACACGATTAATGAGAAACAGTATGATGAAAATGCCAAGATTTAAAATGTTTCAATTTATCTTGATCCGGATTATGCTTCTATAGTCAAAACTTTGGATAAAAATTAGAAGCCCACTTTTGACTATAAAATAAAACCCTTTTGAGAATCTTCCAAATTTTATATTTTTTTTTTTGTATTTTCTAAATTTTTAGGATTTTGAAAATTTTTTTTTTTTTTTTGTTATTATTTTACGTTTAAAACAAATTAAAATCTAAATCTAAATTAAAACTTAAATCTAAAATCTAAAGGCTAAATTTAAACCATTACAAAATCTAAAGAAATAAAATCTAAAAAAAATTGAAATTAAATTTATAGTCTAACTAAATCAAACTAAATTAAAATTTGAAATCTAAAGCTAAAACTAAAAATTAAAATTGAAATGAGACTAGCAATCAAACTCTAACAAAGATGAAATAAATTAAAATTAAACAATTGAAAATCTAAAAGCTAAACCCAAAAAAAATGAAAACGATCAAACTAAAACTAAACATTTTTTTAAAACTAAAAAAGCTAACGAATGAAAATTAAATCAAAACTCAAAACCTAAGTCTAACGCAATGAACGTGATTTCATTTTTTTTTATGTGTGCGTTTGTCGTTTCAAGTTGAATTTGCAAGTGAGCGACAGAGGTAGGCACGACGACGAATTTCAAGGCTGCGTATGATTGGTGAGAAGGGTCGATGGCTATGGCGATGAGATGAATGGCTCAGGTGACAAACGAGGAAAGCAGGGACGGTGCAGAAGAGACGTCAACAACGAAATCCGCACAAGAAAAATGGTTTGAGACACGGGCTTTGAGGCTTGACGTCTGCTGGAAAGGGCATAGGCTCGGACGGCAGCAAATGGGGACGTCGACAGGCAGAACGGAGCGGCAAAGGGTGGAAAGAAGAAATATGGAGCAGAGGATAGGAGGGAAGGCGAACAAAATGAGGACGGCAGCGTGTAAGCATCTAATTGCAGAAGGGAGAATGGGGATGCCGGATTTAAATGAAAGAGTGTGCTAGACAGGAAGGCGGCTTTATAGAGATTGGATGGAAAAAAGGCTCGATGAGACGGAAGACTGCAGCAATCGGAGGGCAAAAATGAGACAGCGCTATGATTCAATTGGACACGAAAATGAGCTCAATGGGTCAAAAGCAAGGATTTGAGGTAGCGACAAGAATAAACCCAGTGCATTCAATTTCTTTGATCAATTTTAAATTCAGATCCTTATGTTCAAATAATGTCAGATTTGTCCACAGTAGCACCTTGAGGCTAGATCTGGCCTTTGGAGGCTAGATCTGCCTTAGATCTATAAAAAAAAATTCCGATTAGAACACTCAACCTGCAAGAAACCAACCAAATCTGAAGATACACACACCAAGAAACGATTAAACCCTTACAGTCTCGAAAAATTTACAAATATACAAACTAGTTTACAAATTTAAAACCCTCATGGTCAGATCTGAATCCGTTTTAGCATAGTTTTTAAAGATTTAAAATTTTTGGGAGAGGCACAAGCCCTTTGAAACCCTGCAAAATCACAAATATCGTAAGATAGACCTGGAAATTAACAAATAAAGAGCTTATCAGATTTATGTTTATTGAGAGTCGGCTGGTCCAACTGAAGACTTCCCCAGATGCCCAATCTTAAAAAAAAAATTCCCTGCACACTTAGATCTGAATCTTAGATCGATAGAAATTTAAGAAAACAACATGAGACTTTTGCAGAAAAAATCAGAATGTTATTTTATAAACCCAGAAAACTGCACAAGATCCCTGTATGCAGATTAATCCATGAAGGCCATCAACCATAAAACACAAGAAACAAAGTAGCAGAGTTTAAAGACAATTCACCACATAGATCTGAGAAGGAACATCCAAATTTGTAACCCCAAAGTCTTTATGCTTTATTCCTCAAAAAGTTTACAAGAGCTTCTAAGAGCAAGTGCACGATCCTGAGATCGGATGATTCAAGAATGACAAAGACTTCTAAATTTATAGGACAAGATCTCTAACGGCTAGTTTGGATGATCCTCGTCAAAATAATCTCAACCGTCCAAAAGATTTAATTATCTTTTAATCCGGAGCGTTGAAATTAAAATTTTGGGGAAAAAACGAATTAATCATTTAATTCAATTTTAATTAACTCAAAAATATTATTTTTGAGTTAATTACCCCAAGATTTTGACCTTGACTTAACCACCAAGGCCCAAGGGTCCAATATTTCTTAAAATTCTCAATATTCCCTTGGCTTGGGGCTTTCAAAATCATTTTCCAAGGACCCACAAATTTTTCCTTTAAAGATTTAATCCTAACTTAGGACCCTAAATTAATTAAATTTCTAGTTTAAGATTTTATTAATTAATTGACCAGAAAATTTAATTAATTGACTGAGAGGGGATTATAATTATTTTTCCGACCCTCTTTTACATGAGATAATACATTTACATACATGAAGGGGGAATACCCATTCGTATAGACCCTCAAATAAATACTCAATTCTGCGACTCAAAACATGATCTAGTAGACCAAGTAGTTGAACCTACTTTTACAAGGACTCGATAAAAAACACTAGGACTCACTTAGCATGCTGATGACAAATTCCACCCTAGCTTTGGGGTAAGGCTGGAGGGAAAAACTTTGCCGATCACTTTCGTGAATCAGTGAGACAAAAAACCTCCTAGGATGGAAGTCATCAACAACATACTAGGCTTACCTAGGTTGTTACATACATTGACGGTCTTACTTAGATCATTTACATCATTACATGCAGAATGGGTTTACATCATTTATAACAATGTCAACTGTCGATGAAATCTGGATGATGGAATCTGAATGGCGCAACCACGTCAAACATGACGAATCCCATTTGAAAAAATGGGGGTGTACTGCTATGGGGTCGTTGACAAAGTGCGGTCAACAGGGAGATTGGACATAACTTTACCTTGAAGAATTCAAATCAGCTCAGACCTATGGCATTTGAAAGAAGCTTCAAAGGGCTACTATAGGGCTGAATTTCAGATATTGAGGATCCGCAATTATAGAGATAATTCAATTTCAATATCAAGCTCCTCAAAAGCAAGTAAAAGGTGTGTAGTTGGTTTTTAAAGTTGCATAACGTTTGTTTGAAAAAGAAGTTTGAAGTGATTCCAAGGGCATATTTTAGATTTTTTATCAGTATTGGGTTCTATAATGCCTCCAAAAAATAATTCCATACCCATTAAGCCCTCAAAAAGCAATACTATGACGCATGAAGAGGAAGAATTGCAGTATGAGATATCAAAATTACGTTACCAAGTGCAACAAATTTCGATCTTACGAAGAGCAACCGAAGATGAAATAGATGGTTTAAAAGTAGAAATGGAGGCTAAGTTGGGTTTTTTGAAGGATCAAATAATAGCTAATATGGATGATAAATTAGTGGAAGATCACATCGAGCATCAACAACAAGTTCTCCAACTCTCAAAGGATAACCTAACTTTGGTGCAGAATCTAATGAAACAACAGGAAGATCAACGTCACATTGAAAGAAGTTCTGACGCAATCACAGAAACAAGAACTCGACAAGTACGATCAATTTCAGAGTATCTCAACAAGTGGAAGAACTTTCCTGTAGAAGATTGCACATGGAAGGATGAGAATTTTATACAGAAGCATCAAGAAATAATCAAGCGTTTAGGACAACACTTGTTTGAAGGAGAGGGGCATGTTATGTCCCTATATTAATAGTGTAGTCCCTTATTATGTTAGTGTAGCCCCCCTTATTGTTATTATTGTACCCCTGTAACCCCCATATTGTTATTATTGTGCCCTTAAATTATTATTGTTAGGTCGGCTAGGATTACATTATGGCCCCATGGACTCCTATATATAGAAAGGAGGTTTTATAATTTGTATCATCCAAGAATTGTTCATTCATGTAATGTATTGGAGGTTGCCCCCTCGAAGTGGCTTATTTCTAAGGTGTTGATATATCTTTTCTTCTATTGAGCCTATTTAAACACCTTCGGACTATTCTTCTCCCCGGGTAGCCAACCCTCAAAGAATATCTACCACGACTACACTTATCTTGAATGCCTCATCTCATTCTCAAAGAGTATCGAATGCCGATGATACTCCACCTTCCATTTTGTCTTCTAGGTGAAGACCAGAATGATGTGTCTAGCCATTCTCTTCAAATGGCCTTCACTAAGACTTACTCTTGTTAGTTAGTCCTCGGGCCTAGTGCATGACACATGTAATAGAGAATCACATACGTCACTCCCTCTTAACACAGGAAGGACATATTTCAAGTTTCTTCCAAGCAATAAACTTACCACCAGGCTCCTCATCAACCAAGGTCCTTCAGCAACAATCCAGCTACTCATGAAGAGTTTCTCCCCTCGATGTCATGGATTTCGATATTGAGGAATCTTCAACTTTTGGCTTCATAGGGCACAGATCATCCATCAATTTTAGTCACAAGTCATGTCCACTATCAGAAAGTGATTGTTCAGCCTTCCTCATCCGGTCCACCATTATGCCATGCTGATTTCCTTCGAATCATCCCCAAGGATCATACATCCTTTCTTATGATTAGAATCCCTGCACAAATTCATCCTGATAAACATATATTAACTTTTAAAACAAAAGTTACCATAGTGATGATCTTTCACCATGACATCTTCCTGTAGGCATCAACATCCTTCATGCAGATTGACACATCTCCTAATGATATGTTTTTGTCAAGGGTATTCTTATTTACCAGAATTCTATCAGAGTCTACATATCTTCCCAAGGGATCTCCTAGTCACATCTTCTAGGCTTCCGGATGATAACTGCCTCTTGACATAGTTGCATTTCATGATCTCTTCCTTCCTGCACATTCTCCATTCCCGGGAACTTACAACCTTTCTAGTTTCCCGTTCATATACAACCACCTCTTATTCCATGAGGACATATTATGTTGATTTCATCTGTCCGTGCACTGAGAGATACTCCTCCATAGATCATACTTCTAAATATAGAATTTCATTACCTGCAACCATATGACATGACTTAACAACATCCAGTGTCAGCATATAAATATATACATACCTCATACCTTTTTCATTTAATTCATCCTGTAGCAAATTTAATATAATGAGGATATTCATTCCCTTTACCTGCTTTATTCATATGTCATCACATTCCATAACTCTGTTTCCATGATGACCCTTGATCTTGATGACTACCTTCCATTAGAATTGTTATCGGTGAGGTTTTCCCCAGAGCTGCTACACCAAGAGCTCCAGCCATGCTTTTATCATGATGCTATAATATACATTGCTTCCTATCATACTATTTTACAACCAACATAAATCACATAAAGGAGAAGAATATCCTAATCTTAGTTGAGATCCCTCGCTTTTTCTTTCTTAGATTTCTTTGCATCAGGTTCTTCTCTTATATCTGAGACATGGGTTTCTTCCTTCTTCCTCTTG
This sequence comes from Pinus albicaulis, assembly GCA_034641835.2. Lineage (NCBI taxonomy): Eukaryota > Viridiplantae > Streptophyta > Pinopsida > Pinales > Pinaceae > Pinus > Pinus albicaulis. Next base: position 884,072,206 of record CM076575.1, read on the forward strand.
TCCTTTCTAAATGTAGGACAATCTCGTTTATAATGCCCAAGATCATTACATCCAAAGCATCGTAAGTGATTTTTCCGCATTTATCTTATTATTCTGAGGACCAAATTTACCGAATCTTCCTTTCTTCCTGGACATGGTGGTAAAGGCTTGATTCTCCTCTCTTGATCCTTATTTCAATCTTGATTCTTCTATCTTACCTAGACTTTGGAATGGCATGGCTTCTTCTCTCCCATCTATGCTAGAAGTGGAACCTCTCCATCCTTTCGGTAAGACATTTTGTACCATAGTGAGTATTTCTCTATCAGACATTACTTCTCGCAACTTCAGTAGTTTTTCATGTATTGCGAAAATCTCCATCAGATATGGAATTATTCCTTCCTTTTACATTCTCAATTTGTATAATTTTTGTCTCAAGGATATTATTTCCTTTGTAGAACCTTTCGAGAATAGTTCCACCAATTTTTCATATATTTATTTTAAGGATTCTAGCTTTCATACATAGGGAATGAGAGTGTCTTTTATGGCTTCTATAAGAATCCTACGGGCTCTTATGTCTCCTTGCATGTATTTGATATATGCTATAATTTCTTCTTTTGGAGGTTGAATTGAAGATCCTTCTATGAAACCCATAACTTCATTTTCAATTAGCTTCATATTTGAGTAGGTGACTTTCTCCTTTAGCAGCTTCCTTGATGATGACGAAGAGGTTAGGAATTTCTTCTAAGATAGAAATCTTAAATCTAGGTGATCTTGGATCCTTCATGGTAAAGGATGTCATCAAAATATGGAGTCATGTTCTGCCACTGTCTTGAATGTAGAATCTCTGATGGCAAATATTATTTTCTTGAAAAGATGATCCTTTGAAGATTTTGAGAGTCTTCCTTGCAAACTGATTTGACTCTTCACCCAAACTTTGATTTTTGCTTCCTGAAGCGTCTTTTTGTCCAGCAGCCCTTAGGTCTGAAACCATGTTGAGAATTTGGAGGGCTGGAGATTAATACGATTTCTCTTCTTGATAATTACTTGTGAGCTTACTTGAGTTACTTATGCCTTCTCTTCTTTAACTTATTTAATCTTTCATCAAGTCAATTATCAAAATACACGAGACACACAAATTAAGTTCCTAGAGCCAGGGCAAAACTCTCCCTCTTGGAGAGGAAAACCCACGAGAAATTCTTCTTATAGATCTTCAAATGACAAGTACCATGACCCAGACTTAGACCCTTGATCTATAATTGCCTCCAAGACCTTGTCTTTATTTCTTTGCTTGCCCTCAACACTAACCCTTCTCTTCTGCTTCAATCTGCATTGATCTGCACTAGTCTAACCTCTGAACTCAGCACCCTTCTGTGATCAGCACTTATCTACTTCTGAATTTCGCATTCCATCACTGTTAACATTTCAAAGAAACCCGCATCTTTAAGTACACACAGATGTCTTCTTATAAACCCACATTGATTGCCACTGTATTCTGCACTTTCCTATTGTGTCTCTTTCAGAGAGATCTGCACTCCTGTTATAGTAATCTGTTGCCTTAATCACACTGAGATACCACAAGGTTTGTGTGTCTTAACCAGATCTACAACACTTCAAAAGTCCGCACTGAAGCTTGTCGATAATCTGCGTTTCTGTTTCACATATGACCGAAATCGTTCTCCACATTAATCCGCATCAACAGTCACAAGAACCCAAAACTTATCTGCAATCTCTTCTATATAACAGTTCGCAATTTTTACAGTGAGAATCACAGAAAAATCCACACATCATTTGTTGCACCTCCGCACTGTAGTTGCTGCACCTCCGCACTACAGTTGTTGCACCTAAATCCGCACTGTTTCAAAGTTGACCGAAATTCTATCTTTTCTGCGAAGGCTACAGGGGTATATATAGTTGTTTGCCTATATATAAGCCGACTTTACTAGGTGAACCGGTGTGACTATTGGGAGCTGACATGACTGTTTATTAGGCCGACTTCTCCAGCTGTTTGAAGGCCATCTTGACACATTATTTAGGCTTGTCTATCAGCGTTGTATGAGGGCTGAATAATAGCCATTCTTCCATGGTTTATTGGACTAGGTCTTGGAGTATTCCATGACTACTAGGTTCTTCATATACATGACATTAAATACATTTATAAACCAAAGATAAACCCTAAATAGATATCAAGAGGAAGTCTATTAACCTAAGATAAAATCTTGCTCATGAAACCCATGAAGCAAGTCCAACAAATATACATTTTATTATCTTTGACTTCTTCTTTACTTAAAATACATAATTACATAGTCAATATGAAGACCAACCTGGTTACATTTTTCAACAGAGATTGTCCACATAGAGAACCAGAATGAGAGGCCTTTCTCTATCAACCTTAAAATAAAGGTTCTGGATTAGCATTACTTTGAGTGAATCCCAGCTTCATCGGGTAGCTATCTATCCTCTCATACCAAGCCCTGGCGACTTGCTTCAACCCATAGAGGGCTTTCTTCAACCTACATACATGGGTGTCTCTATCTTGGACTTTGAACCCCAGAGGTTGCTCCACATACACCTCTTCCTTTATAGAACCATGTAGAAAAGCGGTCTTCACATCCATCTGATGTAGACTCCATCCTTGCGTTGCACCGAGGGCAATAATAGATCGGATGGTGGTATAGCGGGCCACAGGTGCAAGTATATCATCATAATCTATGCCTTCCATCAGATCCATGCTTGATCTTATAGAGCCATTTCGAGGTGACAAGAGATTTACCCTCCGGTCTCGGGACCACTTCCCAGACATCATTTTTCATAATGGACTCATATTCTTCGTGCATAGCATCCTTCCAAACTTGATGCTTTACGGCTTCTTCAAATGATCCAGGCTCAGATTGTACTATCGTACTCGTGGCTACTACATACCCTTGTTATCTCTTCGGCTTCTTGCTTTCGCGGAATGTCCCCCTTGGGGCAACATGTCTTTCAGCATCTGCGAGAGTGTCCCTGAGCCATGAGGGTCTTCTCTTATTTGAAGGAGGTGGATCAATGGGATCCATAGGTCCTTCAACATCGGGCATCAGGTCATCCTTCGGCTCCTCCTGCTTCCCTGCTTCTTCATCTTCTTTGTCTTCCTTGAAGCTAGGAAGATTTCTCACTTTCTTGAGGTCATTTTAGCTACTTACTTTCACTGACCTGCCAAGCCACCATTCACAAGTATGTATCAATTTTACGCTAAAGTCTATATTTATCAATTCAGTTAATTGAGAGTTAACATATTTAGAGGTCAACAAGGTTGCTTTATGTCAATTGTTATATAAAGGCTTATTGGCTATCAGAATTACGATGAGAGAATAAGGACTTTTCAATGCATGAAGGTTGATACTTTTTTGTGTTTTTTAAACTCTTGTTGGTCTAATATTGAATATTAAATGTTTTTTTTGCCTATTTCCAAAGGTTAAGAAACTTCTTTAAAGAAGTTGCTTCTTTAATGCCACGACATTGGCTTGCAAAGTTGAACATACTAACGGATGTTGAAAGGATGTACGTAGGGTCTAGGGGTTCCCCACAGATTGGACAACTAGTATGGCAATACCTCTTTTCAAGAGTGGTGACGTCAATAATCCCTCCAATTATAGAACCATAATGATAAACCCCTTGTTTGCAAAGTTATTTGGAAGCATGGTAGAAAAGAAAATCAGCAAGTGGGTAGAAGAAAGAGATAAACGTGCTAAAGGGCAAGCAGGTTTTAGACCTAAACATTCCACAGTTGATCATTGTATAACTTTAAGGCACATCATTGAAAAAGTTTGGGAAAAAAAGGAAGAAGTTTTCTGTTGCTTTGTTGATTTCAAAAAAGCCTTTGACACGGTTCCTAGGGATAAGCTTTGGGGCAGAATGGAGGAACTCGGGGTTCCCAGGCATTTGAGAGCAGTTGTGCATAGGTTGTATGAAGAGATGAAAGTCAAAATCAGAACTTCAGCTGGCATTTTTGAAAGTTTTAGAAGCGATATCGGGGTCAAGCAAGGTTGCCCATTGTCTTCTACCCTTTTTGCGTTATATATTGACAAGCTTGAAGAGTGGCTAAATTCACAAGGGGGTGACGGTATCCATTTGGGTAAGTTCGTTATCAGGCTTCTTTTGTATGCAGACCTTATATTGATTGCTAAATCGGCTCTTGGTTTGCAAGAGCATTTACGTTCCCTTGAGCATTTTTGTAGAAGGGTTGGGATGCAAGTCAATATTAGCAAAACGAAAGTAGTGGTTTTCTCTAACAAAAGAAAGCATAACCAACATAAGTTCTATTTTGAAGGCAACATTCTGGAAGAAGTTGCAGACTACAAATACCTCGGAATTGACTTCAACAAAAATTTAAGTTGGGATGGTTGTAGAAAGAAAAAAACTTTGGGGGGTTGGAAAGCATTTTATGCTCTTCAAAACAGGTGTAGAGAGGCAGAGCTGTGGGACTGGGAAACCACTCTAACTCTTTTTGGGCTTCTAGTGATTCTGGTGATTCTCTACGGTTGTGAACTGTGGGCCAGTAGCACAACCAAGATGCAGTGGAAACAAATTGAGAAAATTCAGAAACGTTTGATTACAAACAGATTCAAAATTAAAAGTGCGGTTCCTTATGCTATCCTGTTAAGTGAAACAGGGGTAGCTCCTATTGAAGCAATTGCTATGGTGCGAGTCATAAGGTATCTGAAAAAAATTGAGCAAATGGAAGAGGGTAGATGGCCTAAGGTGGTGTTTAGTGAAAAATTGTGCAAAAGACAGAAGACTTGGATGCGGAAAAATAACAAATGGTTTAGTAAATGGGGTATTTGCTTGAACATGTGTCCTACAAACAGTAAAGAGATAAAAACTTTTGTTATGGATAAATTCCACAAACATACTTGGAAGAAAGAGTTAGAGAGAAAGAAGAAGTACTACATGGAAGAGTTTAACCCCACGCATAACCATCAACAAAAGGCGTACATAGGGGCTAATATTTCTTGGAGATCTAAAATTCTTATTGCTCAATTAAGGACTAATTCTCATCAACTCCGTTGTGAAACAGGGCGCTGGAAAAGGCCAAAAGAAATGTGGGAAGAAAGAGTATGTATTTTTTACTCCTCCGGAAAAGTGGAAACAGAAAAACATTTCATTCTAGAATGTGAGGCCTTCAAAGACACCAGGGAAAACTATGCAGGTATTCTGGCAGCTAATTCTTGGGATAAGCTATTCAGCGAAGAGTTTGTCGATAAGTTGGGAGTGGTCATTGTAAAACTTCACAGGAAAAGGGCCAAATACAAGAGTCAGATAGAGAAGCAATCTGTCCCATAGGCTATTTTTAGCCTCGTGGACATTAAAAATTCTTTCTTTCTCTCTTTCTGTCAAGTAGCTAGAATTTAATCGAATTTCGAATTTCTCTTTGCAAACATCCATAGCAACTATTGGAGCTAGGTAAAAGTAGGATGTTTGCGATTAGAGTTGTGACAAATCCCCGGATTACAAAAATATATGGATTAAGGCAGTATAAAACAGTCACCTACGGTAGCAATTAGTGGTTGAACATAATGCTGGTGAATTAGAAAATCTAATATGAGATACCATATCACACCATAGCATCGTTCAAAAACAGACACAACGTCATTCCATACACCAACATGGTCTGAGGAGACAACAGGAAAAAAAAAAGTTTAGAAATATTGAAACGAACCCTCTGAAGTTTGCTCCAGAAGTTTACCACGAGGGCGGGTCAACTACACAAGTAGCACCAAATGCCCCTGTATTTGGACATCCGTGTTTATTTCGAACTGATGAAGCTCCAAGCCCAAACATAACTCCGTTCCTATTAAGTATCCCCTTAAGAGGTCACACCGACCTCTTAAAGATTTCGATCGTTGCAGTTTGTCAGTTTACAATTTGGCACATAGGATTCCCCGTGACCATTTACGCACATCCAAAATTGCTTTGGTCTCTTCCAGCTTCTTCAAAGAAAACTTTTAACAAATTCGCAATATTTCCATTTCGACAAAAAGGAAAACCCCTCTCCCGGGTCCATATTGCATATTGTCTTATTGGAATGGTCCGTGGCTATTATCAAAGCCTTGCAGGATTTCACAGATGGGTTAAAATCTGGGCAGAAGAAATGTTTTATTGCACTAATAGTCTCAGTCTGTTTACTATTTTTCTACCAAGTCGTCTAATAGTTTCTACAATTTCTACACAGTATTTACCACATCTATCCATTCAGTTACGAGGGCTTTTTTGCCGTAGCAACATCTGAATGGAGAGGTTTGTGAACTTGAACCAACTTTTCAGAAGCCCAAAACAAACTGGCTCTACAATAATTCAATGAAAATTTACGCGCTCACTTGCTATGAAGAAATTATTGAAAGCGAAATCATGGTTAAGACAACGTACCTGGCCAAAGTCCTGAAAATTTAGGCATACTCACTTGCCATGAAGAAATTATTAAAAGCGAAATCATGGTTAAGACAACGTACCTGGCCAAAGTCCTGCTAGAGATCATGTCGGTGTGCCACAGATCTCTCGTGGCTCGATAAATATAGGATGAACTTGGGACTTCACCTCCAAAGAAACTAGATAAAAACCAACTAGGGGGTCTTTAAGGAGGCTTGCCCCTTCAGTGACAGTGACATATAATGTGTTTGTAATTTACTTTATTTTCATGTAATGGGAAAAGTAAGTTTATTTACTTCTAGTTTGTCTAGTGATATTATATGGGTGTGAATTGTGGGCTAGCAGCGTCTTTGTTTCAAAATTGAAAAAATTCAAAAACGCTTGATCATGAGCAAGTTCAAAATAAAAAGTTTGGTTCCCTATGAGATAATGTTGAGTGAAACAGGGGTAGCTCCCATCGAAGCAATTGCCATGGTGCGTCTTATAAGGTATCTAAAAAGAATTGAGCAAATGGGAGGAGGTAGATGGCCGAAAGTTATCTTCAATGAAAGTATGAGTGAAAGAAAGAAATCATGGATGAGACAAAACAACAAATGGATGCAAAAATGGAATATTTACCTAAATGCATGTCCCACAAATTGCAAGGAGTTAAAGAATTTGTGCTAGAGAAGTTCCATAAGGGTATATGGGGAAAAGAATTGGGTAGAAAGAAGAAGTAGTATGTTCAGGAATTCAACCCCACCTGCGATCTCCAACAAAAAGAATACATTGGAGCTAGCATTCCGTGGAGAGCGAAGGTTCTTATTGCTCAATTAAGAACTAACTCACATCAACTTCGATGTGAAACGGGATGATGGAAGAGACCAAAAGAAGCTTGGGAAGAAAGGGTATGTACTTTTTGCACTTCTAGGGCAGTGGAACCAAAAAAAACATTTCATTTTGGAATGCGACGCTTTCAGAGACATTAGGGACGGTTTCCGCAGTATGTTAGCATCAATTTCGTGGCATTGTCTTTTCAGTGATGGAACCGTTAGAAAGTTGGGTCAACTCATCATCAATTTGAGTAAGACAAATGATTGAATTACAAAAGGCAAAAAACAAGGAAGCTGGTGGTCCCATAGACTATTTTTAGTCTCGTGGATGTTAAAATATCATTCATTCATTCATTCATTCCATTAAATTAAAGTTGAAGGTGGCGAAGCTCGAGGTCCATTAACATTCATGGAGATGATTTATAAGGGAAATGTAAAATTAACTACTCAAATTAGAGTTGATGTTGGCAAAGTGAGAATGACATTCACATTTTCACTTTGGCTCATAAGGTCCATTTAATCTTTAACCTAGTGATTTGTGATTTTATACGACATTCACATTTTCACTTTGGCTCATAAGGTCTATTTAATGTTTAACATGGTGATTTGTGATTTAATGGATAATTTGAGATAAATGTTAAATTAAGTATTTCTTAAAATAAAGTTTACATAAATATATTTACGAGGTGTAGATTAGTTGGCTTGTGTAGGGTTTAGTCTTTGTTAGTTTCAAGTTCAAATTTTATGTGAAGGGTTGAGGATGGAAGTTATTTTTGGGGAAACTAAAACTATCTAAATGTGTGTCCAGGCTCAACCGAGCCTTGCACAATCTTGGTGATAACATCCTATTGGTGGGTAGATTGTTCTTCCATCTCATATATATGATCCTGGTGATAGCATCCCATTGGTGGGTAGATTGTTCTTCCATCTAATACACATGATCATGGTGATAGCATCCAATTGGTGGGTAGATTGTTCTTCCATCTAAATCCCATTGGTGGGTAGATTTTTCTTCCATCTAATATACACGTTGGTCCTCACCTAAGCTCAACTTAATTACAAAAATTTTTTTTTAGAGAAATATGAACTAACTATTCTTTAATGATTAGTTAAAATATTTATTGACTTTGACTACTTTTGAAAGCCACAATCTAATAGATTTATAGCGAAGAGATGGGCATCAAAAAGGAGACGGTTGAGACGACCTTGACCACCAAGCTGCAACCAACTTGCCTGAATGTAATTGATACATCTGGAGGATGTGGCACAAGCTTTTCAATTAAGGTAGTTTCGGCCCAATTTGAAGGGAAGAAATTGCTTGAAAAGGTCGCCAAGGTGAATGAGGATTTCTTGCAATGTGTTATGTATGATTCAGATACCAGCGATGCTTGTCTCATAGGTGTGGAGTATCTCACATCATAGCATCTGTTTGAAGCACTCCTTGAAGAAGAGTTGAAGCTTTGTCATTCTCATTGTTACAAGGATGTTGGCAAAGTGTTTGATAAAATGTTTGAGAGAGAATTTCATCAAGGATATGTTAAAGCATGCAAACTATTTGACGCAATTCCCCAATATTTGGGGTTTCCAGGGATTGGTAGGTCTACTCCACGAAGTGTGGTTGTTGAATGGGATTTCGCTAACAATCGTAGTGGGGAATTGGATCTTCAAAAATTCCCAATCTTTGTCAAGTCTATGTCTAGAAAATCCTTGCACATTATGGTCAATGAATTGGATGAAGTAGAATGGCTTGCAGACATCGTACAAAAGTTGATAGGGACCCCCGTGAGAGAAATCAGATTCCTATGCGAGGGGAAATAGTTGGTAATGGCTAAAAGCCTTAAAGATTATGGCATAAAGAATAACTCATCTATATTATTGGTTCCAAGTCTAAAAGGAGGTGCTAGGGGCGATGGGGCATCCTCAACTTCAATGTCCATGTCCTTTAAGGAGGCCCTGAAGCCAAATTTTGATCTTAAGTCACACAAAGAGTTATTGGGTCAGGCCTTTGTGGTAGAGCATTCATTGGACACTCCCATGCTAGAACTGAATGAGCTCGTCAATAAGAAAAGTTGAGTGATTATATGTCGCTTCAATGACTTTTGGCTCTCGAATATCGCTCTGCGGGACTAGTTCATCAGAATTGGACCCAAAATATTGAGTTGTTATTCTATTCGAAGGGTTGCTTTATAGTTTTCTTTAAATATCCTAAATATTGGAAAAGGGTTTTAGACCAAGGTCCCTAGTTTTGGGGTAGAGTGGGTCTGTCAATCTAGCCATGGTTTTTGAAGTTTAATCTCTTTACTATGAAGTCATTTCCTGTAACACTACAACAAATCCCTGTGATTAGCTCCCTTTTTTTGCTTCCAAGGACTGTTTTAGTGTATTTTTTCTCCATTTTTTTTAAAATGTCAGCGTTATTTATTGGGATGTCATTATTTTTGGCGTTGTTTGCACCAACCAAAACATTTAGATGCTAAATTAGGCAATAATATCATCAAAAATAACATCGGAAGTAGAGCGAGAAATAACGTTGGAAATAGTGTCATAGTTAGAGTTGAAAATAACACCATAAATTTCCCCATAAATAACATTGGGTTTAGCTCCTTTTTTTGCACCTAAATTACGTCCTTGGTTAGCTCCATTTTTAGCATCGAATGTGCCTAAATAGTTAATTAATTGAGGTGTTAGGGATTAAGGTGATAGGGGATTTGAGGATTATGGGATTTAGGGATTTGGGGTACAAGGATTAAGGTTTAAGGGATTTAGGTTCAAGAGCTAAGGGATTTGGCGCTTACGAGTTAGGTAGTTTAATGGTTAATGGTTGGGTTGTTTCAAGTTTGGATGGTCTATTGAAGCTTGTTGTCATGGGATTACATTTTATTTCCTTTATTGATTTAGATTAATTAAGGTTCTGGAAGCTGTTGTTATTACACAAATAATTACTTAAGCACATGTTTCCTTTCCTAATCAGACGGGATCTAAGAAATCTAATTATTCATCCAATCACCCTGCCATAATACTACATGATTAGATTGTTCTGACACTTACTTTTTATAATTAAATCGATGTAATTGTCATCATTAGTACCAATATTACTTCATCATTATTACTTTTTCTTTCTTTATTATTCGTGTTTTTACATCCGGAGATCAGTGCAGCCATTTGGAAACTCCTTTTGATTTAAAAGTTTTGAATTGGTAATAAGGAGGAGTAACCATCAATATTTCCAACACCTTGAAATTCTCCCTTGAGCAAGCATTTGTGGGTGCTGAAGAAACTCTGTAATAGGTTCCTAGCATTGTTGAGTAGTGTGGTTGTGAGCAACTATGGGTGGAGCAACGGTGAGACACGAACCTAAATTTGTTAATGTGTTATTACATAATATGGAAGCATTGGAAAATTTTCAAAGGGTTGGATGGCTGAGTTATTTTGAAAAATTACACGGATTCAGTGAATTGGTCACTTTAGAATTTTCCCAAGCCTTAGTTGGGAAAAAAATTGTGATTGGGGGCTTCAGAATTGTTGTTACGGGATAATTTATCACAAAAGTGACATGCTTGCCTAGGACAAGAGAATGGTGGTTCTCAAGGAAAATGGTCACTCCTGAAGCTAAGGCCATATTCTTATAGGAGGGAGAAGAATTTGCTCCCAAGCGCAGGGGTTTTTATAAAACATCTCTTCCTCCCCCTTGGGAAGATGTAGACATGTTCATCCAAAAATTCATTACATGTCAAGGTCGTTTTGGGATTATTTTCAATTATCACTTTCAATTTTTGGCATACTTGAGGACAATGCGGTTGATTAATTTACCATACTACTTTATAAAGTCATTATAACACATGGCAGAGGCTTGTGAACTAGTCAAAACATCAAGAAACTTGTGTCACTAACCATGTGCTCATTAAATTAATCATCATGCATTCATTACAGAGACAAGGGAGCTCGTGGCATGATTTGATAGTGAGACCTTGTGTTGGTGCGAATGAGGAGCATGAAGAGAGTGTTGAAGCAGCACCCAGTGTTGAAACAACACCAAGTACTAAAGCAACACCCAACATTAAAACAACATATGTTGTTGAAACTGTTACATCTTCCAAGAGAAAGACAATTGTAGGCTCTAAGTGGAGTAGGGTTGATACACCTCCTATGACTTACCGACTGTTACACAACAATTTGTCACCGTCCCTGTCATTCCCCATCCCGCACATTGGAGGTCTCATTCCGTGACCTGTGAGCAGAGACAAGACTTGAAAATACTTTCATTGCATCCCTCTGAAGATGAGCTTTCATTGCCAAAGAAGACACTCTCACAAAGCACTGAAAACAGCTCTTTTCCATTGGCAGTTGATTCCATTGATTCGGCCCTCGCACCAAGGGGAAAATCCTCCAAAAGAGAGCGCGCACAGCAGCTATACCTAGGGGGATAATATAGGGTACAAAGGGAGGTATCCAAGGGAATAATATGATGTAATAATATAAGAATGATAAATAATTGGGCCATAGTTAATAAATAAAGTGGTTAACCCACATTATGTAAGGGACCACATGTAGCTAGGGAATAAAGTGATGAGCCCATTGTATTGGATGTATGGTATTGAGAGACCCATGGTAACTACCCATGGTATTGCATGTATGAAACCTATATAGAGGCTAGAGACTCTCCATTGAGAGATGTCAAGGATTATTGTATTGGCAAGCATATGGCTTGTGGAGTGATCTCCTTCCTTAAGGAGTGAATGTATGGTGTTGCCCTACCTCAAGGGTTTGGATATTAATGAAGATCTGAAGTTTTGTCTTCTATGGTGTTATTTCTTGGGCATATTTTCTATTTCTATATATTTTCTTATCAGATCTACTACAAGTGGTATCAGAGCACTTTCTTGGGCAGAGTTTGGAGATTTGTTTTTTCATTTTTTGCAGGAAATTTTTGGGCGGCGAGTTTGTAGAGCAGATCTGGAATATTTGGTGAAAAAATTTCAAAAATAAATATCAGATCTGGATTCCCTATCGAAAAATACCAAATTTCAAAAAAAAAATCAGTCGAATCGGAGTCCGGATGAGGGTGATATCGCTGATTTAAATTCAGCTATGTTGCAGAAATGTTTGTGACGGCAATTTCTGTACGGCGGCTCTCCTGACGTTTTAGTAGATTCTGGTGCAAAATTTCAGACAACCAATTACAGATCTGAGCTCCCCTCGAAAAATCACCCGATTTCAAAAAAAAAATCAGTCGAATCGGAGTCCGGATGAGGGAGTTATCACTAATTTTAAATCAGCCATTTTTTTCAGAAATTTTGTGACGCCGGGGCAGTTGCAGCGCAAATCTGTGTTTCCAGAGTGCTTGGATCGGGATTTCAGCAACATGTTTAGATGCAGAATGGCTATTCCATTTTCGAAAACAGGTTATATTAAGGATTCTGAGTTATATTGACCGAGTAATGTCCATTTTAAATTTTTGCCAAAGTAAGTGATTTTCTTCAAAACCCTTACTTTATTTTATGGATTCTCGCAAGATGAAGTTTACAGGAAAAGATGATGGTCCTACTATTGAAGATTTTTTACAATATCACAAGGATCGCTACAGACAATTTTGGATAGGCTCCATAGGGCTTGATATGAAAGATGAGGCAGATAAATGGTGGACCTCACTTGATAGCTCAGTGAGGAAACTTCCCGAGAAAAAACTTGAAAAAGTCCTTTTGGACAAGTGGTCTAAAGCTGGAAATAAGGACAGCAAGAGCCATAAAGACTTATTTTCTACTAATATTTCCATATTACGGGTTCATGGAAGTATTCAGAAAGAGAACATCATAGTGTCTATCATTCCTAGTTGCAAGCATAATTGTATCAATGTGAATTTGGCAAAAAAATTGCAAGTTCCATCAAAACATATTGAAAACACACAGGTTGATAATGAAGATGTTCAAATTTATAAAGATTTGAAGATTTCTATGGATAAGTATGTGTTGCATTCTGATTTTTATGCTTCAGATATGGATGATGTGGACGTTGTTTTGGGACACCCTTGGATGGAATCCGTTGGTACTGTAAATTTTAATGTGCAAAAGAAATTCATGAAACTCTGGTATAAAAAGAAGAAAATTACATTGCACGATATTTGCATTAAGAACCATGCAGAGACCGAGGAGGCAGAAGCACAAATATCTAATGAGACAGACACATCAGATGATGAGCCTTTGATGGTAGACAGCCAAACACAGACATCAAAGCAAGTACCAACAAAAGAACCTGACACCACTCCATCACCAATAATGGAGGAATTAATGAAATATGTTCCATCAGTTAAAGCTTCAACATATCACCACCCGCATCACCCAGCAAGACAACAACCAGGAAGGTGGAAACAAATTAGCAACAAGGACAACAACCCCTGGATGACACATAGAGAGGTGCGACGATCCACCCACAACACATCAACACAGAAGAACCACCAGAACCCACTTCTATCTCAAGCGAGCGAGACATCGACCAGATCGAGTATTCAACTTTCTCTAAGATGGCTGGATGCACGTGAATGGTACCAATGGAATACTCTTTTGAGTAGATCTTATTATTTGTGTTCTTCTTATGTTTCGGGGACGAAACATGTTTAAGGGGAGTGTAATGTAGTATACCTAGGGGGGATAATATAGGGTAGAAAGGGAGGTATCCAAGGAAATAATATGATGTAATAATATAAGAATGATAAATAATTGGGCCATAGTTAATAAATAAAGTGGTTAACCCACATTATGTAAGGGACCACATGTATTAAGGAATAAGTGATGAGCCCATTATGTGGATGTATGGTATTGAGAGACCCATGGTAACTACCCATGTGTGCATGTATAAGAGAGCTATATAGAAATTTAGAGACTCTCCATTGGAGAATGTCGAGTTGTTGTATTGTGACATATGGCTTGTGGGTGATCTCATGTGGGGTGAGTGTATGGTGTTAGGCCACCTCAAAAGTTTGGATGTGTGATGAGTTTTGTCTTACCTTGAATTGTTTATTTCTTGGGCATATTTTCTATTTCTATAACTGTTTTCTTGCTAAGATCTACTCTGAAGACTGGCATCATATCATTTCCTTGGATACCTCCTTGTACCTATATTATCCCCCTAGGTATACTACGAGCAGTTGCTTCTGTCCTCAGAAACATACCAGCATGTATAAATAAGGAGTTTTTTTAAAAATAAATGGAGGAAGTTTCGTCCTAACAAATTCCTGGACTGATATCTATCTTGAGTTGGGAGGTTTGGCTGCGGATTTCCACAGAGAGGAGGTGGTTTGACACCTCTCATGGAAGCTTCCTTGATGATAGGGCCAATCCCATGATTATAGGGATCCAAACTCCCCTTCCTCCATCTATAAAAGCTTGCTCATCTCCTTTGCAAGCTAATCTCCAAGTTCCCAAGAGCTTTCACATCCTTATGCTGCAAGAGCCTTCTTGATTCCCTTAAGGCCAAATCCAAGCAAGGAGACTATTGTCAAGTATCCAGAGAGAGAGGCTTGTCCCATCCTTGACAGGCTTTATCAAGACATGTTGTGCTGACGACCCGCCAAAGGAGAGTGTTGTGTCGAAGCTTTGGTTGTATTCTTCTTTTGATTCGTTAATGATAAGCGACTATTGGTTATGGTTCCACTCTTGTTCTTGATTGTGTTCGTGAGTTATGTCCTCTTCGACTGACATATAGTTGTATATACTGGATTTTATGCTTACATTTGTGTTGTTTCTTGCATGTGCAGGTGTCCGATCACGGAGATCATGAGGATTGTGATCTGCCAGGGCAAAGGAACGGGAGCACCACCTCTTCTACAAATGACAGCATTGGATCCCATGTAAGCCTTCATTGCAAGTCGGTTTATTTTCAATTAGGAACCTGCACTGTAGCATGAATGATTGTTGCTAGACCCGGTCTGGGCTAGTAGGGATCGCCTCTGTCCGCAGAGGGGATTTACCTCTTCAACAAATTGGCGACTCCGCTGGGGAGTTAGCTTGTTGTTTGATTTATAAACTACAGACGGAGCCTGAAGTTAGCCAGATAACCTTCGAAACGCTATTGCTCTGCATTAGCGAAGTAGATCAAAGCTGCTTCAGTCAATCTCCGGTTTAGTTTATGAACTGAACACTTGGAGTATTGTCTTGTCTTTTTGGTTGTTTCTCGATTCTTCTTGCTTGATTGGCTCTTTTGGCTGGCTCTTTTTGTGTTTGGCTTTTGGTTCAGCCCCAGAGGATCAGATCTGACCTCTGCTTTTCCGAATTTTCACCTTTTCATAGTTGGCTTGATTGGCGCGAGTTTAGCCCTGACAGTCGCGCCAGTTGGCGCAGTTTGCCAGTTCATCACTCGCGCCATTCCCTGTTTGGCGCGGATTACAGCCAGACAGTTGCGCCATCTCCGGTAGGTGCTAGGGTTTACCCTTGTTCGAAAGTTTCTTTTGGTCAGTACTTTGCTTCTGGGTTTGTTTTAGATTCTGCTTGAAGTGGTGAGTCTGGTCTTGGTTGGGAGAAATTCTTTGTTTTTTCATTTTCAGGCGTTGGTGCTTGTTGTCAGTTAGCAACCCGCGCCAATTGGGCATTGGCGCTAGTTTTCCGTGAGCAAGTCGCGCCAGTTGGCGCTAGTTGTCAATGACAAAGTCGGGCTAATTTCAGGGTGTGTGAAAATTGAGACTTTTTCCCTAAATCCTTCACCAGTGTGTCTTTCCCTTCCGATATTTTCTCTAAATGAGCATAGATTACATTGCTCATTGTTTGAAATGTCTTCTCTCCATGATTGCTTGATGTAAAAGGGAATGAATGCCTTGTTTTGATCTCTTGCTTTGGAAGTCCTCTTTGTGTTCGACCTCATATGTCTTGTCGCCTTTTGAGGGATTTCGTGACAAAGTGTTTGAAACAACGATTGCATTCTTAGTGTTTGTTTACATCTCTTTTGCATTCATCCTTCATTAAGAAGATTTGCGTTTTTTTAGTTTTCGTCTCATAGTTTGCTTTTCGTTAGAATGCATTAGATCACATTGCATTGAAAAGTATTTTTGAGATTTATCATTGAACTTAGATTACATTGTTTAATGATTGAAAATTAGAAATCGCTTTGATTGCATTCTCTTTTATTAAAAGCATGCATTAATTAGATTCTCATTTCATCGAAAAATGCATTGAGTGCATTCTTATCATTTGAAAAGAAAAGGAAATTGTGCATAGATTACAATTGCATAGTTTTCGAAAAAGAGGATTTTGCATAGATTACATTGCATTATTCGCATCGTTGAATGTTTGAAATTACTTTCGGATAGTGAAAGTCATCTAGTTTGGAAGGTTTCATTTTCAGTGTTGTTGTTTGTTGCATCATTGCTTGAAACTCTTCCCTTAACTAGATAGCATTCATCGAATTGAAAGTTTTCTTTTCTCATATATCTGCATATAGGAGATTTTGAGACATTACATTCGCTAGGGCCTGAAAACTGAAACGTAATTGAAGATAAACCTTAAAATTTACTCAATTTACACTAAGGAAGCATTGAAACATTAATGAAACATTTAGAGGTCTAGGTTAGAGACGTGTTCCGGCGTCATTAAACCTAGTAGTTGTCGTTCACCTCTTGGCTTTAGACAGCGCTAGTACGGACTTGAGCTCCCTGTACCGTCGCGTATATAAAGGGAGACCCCACTAGGTTTCAATCCTTTATCCATAGGAAGCCGAGTCTGCCGCCCTGTACCTGTGATACACCAGACACAGCATTCGGGGAGATTGCCTGCACGTACGGAAAGTCCTTGGTTGATTTCTCTTTCATTTTGAAACCAAGGTGTATATTGCAGTTCACGGTTATTTGGTACACCCTTTGCCTAGTTCTCCTGAATAGTCATTTGATCTTTTCTGACTCTTTAAATTTGAAAGGATCACCAAGCGCTTGTCCTTTCACGCTTGTGTCAAATCTGAAAGAGATAGAGTCACCTTTTCAACCGTTTCTCGACTCTTAAAACATGAAATGGTGAAGTTTCTAAAGTTTCAATGTGGTAAAATTAATCACCCGCGATCACACGCCCTGTTAGAGTTTGATTTTTGGCCGTTTGATTGTGTGCCTTGGTTTTTAGCCCGTGTGCGATTTTGAGTTGTTGATGGAAACTTTTCCGGAGTTCACCAACCAAGGAATCCCCTCCGATGGGAATCCTGGTCATTTTCCTCCTTTTGGGAATGTTGGTGCTCCTTATATGGCAACGTTGTCCCTTCCTGGGTTAACTGTTGGGTTGCCTGTTTGGTTGTTCTCAAACTCTGTGGTTCTGAATGTCCTGGCTACTGGTCAATCAGTTCCTCCACCTGAACAACATCATGTTGATTCCAAGGTGGACCTCTCCCCTTCTTCGCTTGTTTTTGCGTCCTCATCTTCTACTTCGCCTAGTGAAAGTCTGGATTCGAGTAACTGGGTGGCTAAGAAGAAGAAGAAGAAGAAGTCTGATAAGCGAGAGGCTAAGAGTGCAGCTATTGCTTCTGAAACATCTCTTCTTGACAAACCTCCCAACCCTTCGCAGAAAGTCAAGTTCCCTTGCATGTTGTGCACAAGAGACCATCTTCTTCGAGACTGCCCTGACATTCCCATGGTACTCGAAGTATGGTCCAACGGTCGTCCACCGTTGCCTTTGGCTTCCAGGAGTCAGGTTGGGGGCACGTCTTCAACTAGTGTTGGTAAAACTCCTAAGAAGCAGGGTAAGATTACCAATCCCTGTAAGTTGTGTGAAGGGCACCATGCCATTCACCTTTGTCCATATATGGATGAAGCCAAAAGAGTCTTGGAAAACTCGGCCGGTTTTACACCATGCCTTCCAGCTGGTTATAATCGACTTTCTTTGAGTCCTCCACCAGCTGATCCTACGATTGGTCAAGAGTCATCCTTGGTCGATCCCGCTCCCTCGGAAATTCAAATTCAGGAATCCATCCCCAACCAACCATTAGTCGTGGGATCAGTTGAACTGGCCCCGCCTATGGTGCACCAGGTCTTTTCTGTGGAGAGTGGATCTCACACCCCTCAGGTTCTTCTTGTTTCTTCAGATTCCTCGGACTTGGAGAAAGATTCTCCTGTCCCTATACGTCAAGAAGCTGCTCCTTTGCCTCTCGTGATGGAGGTCTCGGAGGATACCCCTCCCACCTTCGAGATGGAGGTAGTGGAGGATGCTCCTTCTTCTTCCGTAACACTAGGGGAAGACCATCTTGATTCGATGGTAGCCCCTCCGAGTAGTTTGGTCGCTTCCTTTGATTGGAGTCGATTTGCAGGATATCGCCTTCCGTCTTATGTGCCTTTCGAGATCACAGTGCAGGCTTTTGGTCTGGTCGTACCCAGCACCATTATAGATGAAGGCGCGTCTGTTAGTGTTCTATCCTCAACTATCTGGCAAGCTTTCGTTTCGCCACTGCTTGCCCCTATTACACAGAATCTGTTGACATTTAACAGAAGAACGAGTCAACCGTTAGGGATCCTTCCAAGGTTACCTGTTACTTTGGGAGGTAAAACCGTCCATATGGACGTGATGGTTGTTCCAGGCCCCTTGGATTTCAATCTTCTCTTGGGGCGCGATTATACCTATGCCATGGGAGCGCTTGTCTCCTCCCTTTTTCGTGTGGTCTATTTTCCACATGAAGGATGGATCATGACCATTGATCAACTTTCATTCTTTGGTCCTGAAGTGGCAGCTGGCCCACCATCACCCCTTCCTGGTTTTTATCCACCCGTTGTATCTGCCCCACCGCAGGTCAACTATGTGGCTACATACCCCGTGCCTGTACTCAGCAACAATGCCGTTGTGCATCAGGTGCTGGGGGCATTGGGTCCTGACTTCCAGGATGTTTTCCTTCCATCGAGGTTGGAACTCTTGGAAGCGATGACTTCTTGTTCATTATGATGAGGTTAGTCGGAGCAAAGTTCCTTGTCTTGTGTCAAGCTCCTTAAAAAATGAAACAAGCTAGTCGGAGCAGAGTTCCTTGTCTTGTGTCAAGCTCCTTAAAAAATGAAACAAGCTAGTCGGAGCAGAGTTCCTTGTCTTGTGTCAAGCTCCTTAAAAAATGAAACAAGGTTGTCGGAGCAGAGTTCCTTGTCTTGTGCCACGCTCCTTAAACCATGAAACAAGGTGTCCTGAGGATAGTTCTTTTAATGTGTCAACCTCGTTAAAATAATGAAACACGTTCTTGTTCAATTCGAGTCTTTGTTTAAATCTCGTAAAATCCCAGTCGAGTCTTTCTTAGATCTCGTAACTTGAACCTTCACTCCATCTGTCTTTCATATGGAATGAAGCTTGGGGGGCATGTACCTCGAATTGAGTCACCATGCTGGGGGCATGTACCTCGAATTGAGTCACCATGCTGGGGGCATGCTCACTTTTTCAAGCATAGTTTGTTTCCGTTTCAAGCTTGTGTAAAAATGAAACCGGTTTCAAGCATAGTTTATCTTTGTTTCAAGCTTGTGTAAAAATGAAACCATTCTTATTTTACCTCTTGTGATTGCCATTTTATCAGCCTATTTCTGCCAGATGAGCCTTGGTTTTCTCACTCCATCGTCACTATCTGCTTGGCCGATCATATGCCTTCACTTGGTTGTTTTACCTGTTCCTGAGGAACCGCTGTGATGAGTGGTCTCGTTAGCCAGCCTCTTGACCTTCACTTGTTTTGAGCAATTCCACCATTATCGGAACCATTAGCTACCCTTTATACCACTCGTTCCTCCAGGAGGAGTCATCTTTCAGCTCTTTTCTGACTCTCTAAACATGAAAAGATTGCCGAGTCCCTTGTCGTTTCGATCTCGTTAAAGTGGCTGCGAAATGACATCTACCCAGTATACGTTTACCCCTTTTTCGGGCTGGGATAGATTATTTACGAAAAAGGAATACCCTAGCCTATCGCGACTAGGAGGTTTTCTCAGACATAGTTTTCTACCTTTTCGGATTTGAGGAACTATTTACGAAAAGGGACCATTGGAGTTTACTTTTCAGCTGTCTTTTCAAACTCTCTAAACATGAAAAGACGCCGAGTTCTTCCTTTGTCAGACTCGTTAAACCCTGATGACATCGGATTCAGTCATAATGACGCTACTCGAGTCTTTCCTTCCTAGGGCTCGTTAAATGTACTAGGATGGATTCGTCCGAAGGATGAATTTATATGACAAGCATATGGTATCCTCTTCAAGCTTGTGTAAAAATAAAGAGGTACTCGCCAAGCATGGTGGGGAAACTGGAACCAACATCATTGTCGTGTCGGCAGTATGTCGCTCTTGAACATGGCACTTGTCTGCATTCGTGTCGGGTTGGGGACATCTCATCTCGTTTTTCACTTGCCTCCGTGGGTTTGGGTAATCCCTTTTGACCTCTCATCTGCTCTTTGCCTCGTCACTATGACCTATGATCTTTTGATGTCAAATACTGCCAAACTCACTGTCGTGCCGTTTATATGTTCAATAGAAGTTGACCTCTGCAAGTATCAACCTCCCTCTAATTCTCATATGATCCTAATTCACGAAACATTTATGTTCCTCTGTCTCGTGTCGATGATGTGGGAAACATTATGGCCCACCTTCGATCAAGGTCACTTCCTGTCGACTTCAGCTCATTATCCAGGAAGCTGATCTAGAGACTCCCTTATGGTACCTTGGAGCTTGCATGCCTCAATGGCAGGTTCTTCGCATTCGACGCGAGGTTTTTATCATTGGCCTCTGATCGAGTGATTCTATGGGTGTTTGACGCCAGCTCATTGATTCACATGCCGTAGATTGTACCTGTAGTACCTTGAGGGCCATCGTCATTATTGGTGGTACCTCTCGCGTCTGTTAACAATTTTCATCATTGGCTGGTAATCAGACGATGTTCTCGCATGTTCAACTTCAGCTCATTTATTCACATGCTTAAACTTGTACTGTGTTCGCGTCGAGATGGAGCGCAAGACCCTGGATTGTGTCTGTTGTAATCCAGGCTGCGATTTTGTGGATTATTATGATTGGTCACATGACTCACTTACTGGATGGTTGCGACCATACCTGAGTATATTTATCGATCCTCACTGGATGGCTGCGCCCATGCCTTGGATCTAGATTATTGTATACTCTGTTATGGATGGCTGCACCCATACCATGCATATATATCATGTATCTGAGACATTAGTTGTACTTCGCTCTGCAGGTTTTCCGATGGCAGTGTTTTCAGTCGGCATGTTCTCGTAAAGCATTTCACCCCTCTCTCTCTCTCTTGGGCCTCATGCTTTAGGGGGCATCTGTTACACAGCAATTTGTCACCTTCCTTGCCATTCCCCATCCCGCACATTGGAGGGCTCATTTCGTGACCTATGAGAAGAGACAAGACTTGAAAATACTTTCATTGCATCCCTCTGAAGATGAGCTTTCATTGCCCTGAAGACATCTCCCTGCAAAAAACCCTAAAAATAGCTCTTTTTCCATTGGCGCGGTTCCACAGTTCAGCCCTCGCACCAAGGGGGAAAATCCTCCAAAGAGGGCGCGCCAATTGGCGCTCTGTCATAGAACCGCACCCGCGCCAACCATATTAAGAGGTGTTTTTAAAAAATAAATGGCGGAAGTTTCGTCCTAACAAATTCCTGGACTGATATCTATCTTGAGTTGGGAGGTTTGGCTACGGATTTCCATAGAGAGGAGGTGGTTTGCCACCTCTCATGGAAGCTTCCTTGATGATAGGGCCAATCCCATGATTATAGGGATCCAAACTCCCCTTCCTCCATCTATAAAAGCTTGCTCATCTCCTTTGCAAGCTAATCTCCAAGTTCCCAAGAGCTTTCACATCCTTATGCTGCAAGAGCCTTCTTGATTCCCTTAAGGCCAAATCCAAGCAAGGAGACTATTGTCAAGTATCCGGAGAGAGAGGCTTGTCCCATCCTTGACAGGCTTTATCGAGACATGTTTTGCTGACAACCTGCCAAAGGAGAGTGTTGCGTCGAAGCTATGGTTGTATTCTTCTTTTGACTCATTAATGATAAGCGACTATTGGTTATGGTTCCACTCTTGTTCTTGATTATGTTCATGAGTTATGTCCTCTTCGATTGACATATGGTTGTATGTACTGGATTTTATGCTTGCGTTTGTGTTGTTTCTTGCATGTGTAGGTGTTCGATCACGGAGATCGTGAGGGCTGTGATCTGACAGGGCAAAGGAACGGGAGCACCACCCCTTCTACAAACGACAACGTTGGATTCCAGGTAAGCCTTCCTCGCAAGTCAGTTTATTTGCAATTAGGAACCTGCATTGTAGCGTGTTTGATTGTTGCTAGACCCGATCTGGGCTAGTAGGGATCGCCTCTATCCGCAGAGGGGATTTACCTCTTCAACACCGACATAACCCTAAGAGGTGGAGTTTCATTAGAAAGACCCCTAGTTCATCCTCACGAGCAAAGGGGACACGAGCAGAAGAACCTGTGGTGAATTCTAGTGAGTAGTAAGAGGAAAGACGAGGTGGGTTCCCAATTGTAGAGGAAGTGCTAGAAGAAGAAACTGTTGGAACAATAGTTGTGCATGAAACTAAAGCTGAGGAATTGAATACCCCTAAAGGGACAAGGGGATTAGTATAAAGAAAGGTAATATTGGAAAAAAGGAAAATGTTTTTACACCGATGGAAGAACCCCTTGAACCCTAGGAAAAGGATGTGAGTAGTTACATACTAGAAGAGACTCAAAAACTCATCAAGCATGAGCTGAGGGGGAATCTATTGATACAACTAGACCGATGTGTTTGAGGAGCAACATGATAAAGAAAAGTAGAAGAAGTCTACAGAGGAAGGCCCCTCTACATTTGAAATCTTAAATGTTACACCAGATACTAAACAAGAACCATAGAAAAAATATGAGACAAAAGGACCAGTAACAGAAGAGAAGACACAAAAACAAGAGGCTATTACTTCACCAGGTAAGAAAAAAATATAACCTCTCATTCAAATTGAAAATATGAGAAAGGAAAATGAGGATTTAAAGAAAAAAATTGCTTTAGTTAAAGAACAAATCCATTTTAAGAATTGGAAAAGGCTGTAGAAATGACATCATCATCTGTCTCAGAAAATTTTTGTAAGGGTTGCCAACAAATATTTGAGGAGGATAAAATCATGGAGACTGTTATTGTTTCATTTGGAGTATAGGTGGGGGAATAGGACAAGAATTTTAATATGCCATTCCATAAGAACCTACTGATGATGCTACTATTACATAAGAACTAGCGTCGAAGCAGAGCAGGAAGAATAAAAATAGTATGCGAATCCACAAGAACATGTTTATGATGCCGCTGTTACACAAGAACCAACAATTGAAATAGAGAAAACTAAAAATAAAAATATTGTTGTACCACAAGAACCTATCGATGATGATGTTGTTACACAAGAACCAAAAATTGAGATAAAGCATGAGGAGGAGAAAAGGGATGAGAAGGAGGATTCTGTAACAACATCTGAAACAAATCATGTTAAATTTGAATATTTTATGAGGGTACTAGAGAAGCAGGAGAAATTAGTGCTCTTTCCCAAATATGAAGTCATCTTTCTAAAGCAGAACGAGGAAATGGTCAATAAGATTAAGATGGAGTGGGCTGAAAAATTAAGAATTGCAGTATTTGTGAAAATTCAGAAGGAGAGGAATTAAGCAATGAAACAGGTGAAGGAACTACAAGGAGAAGTTAATCTATTACAACAAGAAAAGGAGATCGTTTATGATATCACTAATGGCTTATTGTGCAGTAGGCTTCCTTCTCCTTCTTATCCTTTATATTTGCAAGAAAAATATTATCTCTTCCAATTAACAACTGTGAAGGAAAAGTGACCATATAAGACAAGGGAGATACATGACTTCCTGGAAACATTTCAAAGTTCTAATTTCTCATAACAAAATTTTTTGTGCAAGCTATACATGCATGATCTCGTTTTCTTAGGGGACAAATCATTCAATCTGACACCCTATGTGGGAGATGTACAACTCAGGGCTTTTATTTCTTTAATGAAAAATTAGATAGGCTGGAAAGTTACCCATGATATTGTAACAACTAATGAAAGGTAATATTGGAAAAAAGGAAACTAAAAAGGCTAATCGATGGAAGAACCCTAGGAAAAGGATGTGAGTAGTTTTTATATTAGAAGAGACTCAAAAACCTACTACTACAACTGAGGGGGAATGTGATGATACAATTGGACCTGATGGGTTTTAGGAGCAACAAGACAAAGAAAATTTGGATAAGTATGCATAAGAATTCCCCTCTACATAATAATCCTAACTTTTACACCAAATCCTGAACAAGAATTAGAGAAACAAAAATAAACAAAAGGACCAGTAATAAAAGTGGAGACAAAAGAGAAAGAGGTTGTTACTTCACCAGGTAAGACGAAAATTAGCCCTCTTGTTCAAATTGAAAATTTGAGAAAGGAAAATGAGGAGTTAAAGAAAAAAATTGCCTTGGTTATTAAAATTTTCATTTTAATAATGAAATCGATTGGATATGTTGGAGAGCCTCGTAGAAATTTCCAGGTATCATCTAATTATTCTAAAAATGTAAGGGTTGCCAACAAATATTTGAGGAGGATAAACGGAGATCACATGAGCTATGACGAGTACAAATGGGGGAACATGACAAAGGATTTTGTATGTTATTCCACAAGAACTTGTTGAGGACGCTACTGTTACACAAGAACAACGAGTAGTCAAAGCAAAGTAGGAAGAAGAAAAGCAATCTGTTAATCTACAAGAACATGTTTATGATGTCATTGTTAAACAAGAACCAACTGTTGTAACATAGAAGACTAAAAATAAAATTATTGTTGTACCACAAGAACCTATCAATGATATTGCTATTACACATGAGATAGAGAAACTGGAGGAGAAAATGGATCAAAAGGAGGATGTTGAAATAAAATCTGAAACAACTCACATTAAATTTGAAGATTTGATGAGGGTACTATAGAAGTGGGAGAAATTAGCACTCTTTCCCCAAGATGAAGTCATATTCATAAAGTAGCACGAGGAAATGCTCAATAATCTTAAGAAGGAGTGGGCTGAAAAATTAAGAATTGCAGAAATTGTGAAAATCCAGGAGGAGAGGAATCAAGCAATGAAACAGGGGAAGAAAATGCAAGGAGATGTTAAGCTATTACAACAAGAAAAGAAGATAATTTATGAGATCATTAATGGATTATTATGTAGTAGGATTCCATCTCCTTCTTATCCTTTATATTTGCAAGAAAAATAATGTCTCTTCCAATTAACATCCTTGAAGGAAAAGTGACCATATAAGACAAGGGATATACATGATTTCCTAGATTTTTTTTATCAAAGTGCTATTTCGCATAACAACATTTATTGTGTGAGTTATACCTACATGATATGACTTGCTTTCTGGACAAATCATTCAATTTGACACCCTATGTGGGAGATGTACAACTTAGGGCTTTTGTTTATTTTATGCAATCAAATAGGCTAGAATGTTTTTGATGATGTTCTAATAACTAATGAAGAATTGGTAGAACTGTTTATTAGAGAAGAACCTGGTTTAGCTGAAGATTTTGCACAAAAAGATACTAAAATACGGTAGTTTCCAGCCACTACGAAATTGTTGATGTACCATTGAGAATTAGTTCTATGGCGATGAAAGATAAATATACAAGGAATGAGAATTGTGCCTTAGAAGGAAGCAAGATGAGATGGGGTCTTTCTTGAAAAGGATTAAAGAAGAGAGACCCCTATTGTTATCAGAATTTTGAAAAAGCACTTTCTAGAGTTCATCAATATGTTGAATTTATTAGGAGGAATGGTGCAGGATGGATATGACTTAGATTCAAGTTACCGTTTGTTTAGTTACCCAACTATTAGTATCAACATCCATATAGTATTACTAATAAATTTTGGGAGTAATAATTGGTTTATTTCCTAGGATACAAGATCATAGGTGAAGACATGGCTAGAAAATACAACCTCACACAACTTCGCTCTCAACATGCCAGGAATCAGTGACATGAGTCTTCATGAGGACATGCAAAAGATTAAGCTGGGGGGATATGTATAGGAATTGTCATCTTTTCCTACTTATTTTCCTATTTCTTTTATCCCTCTTTGACCAATAGAACCATATCTTATTGCTGTAACAACCCTTATTCACCTAAGTATGTCCCTTTTCACTTGTTTCTTTCTTAGTCAAATTCTACTTATAATTTGACATTAGAACTACTTTTTTAGGTTTATTTTTATTATAAAAATAATGTATGGGTTGTTTCAGGTTTGGATGGTCTATCGAAGCTTTCTCTTACAGGATTACATTTCAGTTCCTTTACTGATCTGGATTAATTAAGGTTCCAGGAGTTGTTGTTGTTACACAAAGAATTTCTTAAGCACGTGTTTCCTTTCCTAATTAGACTGGATCTAGGAGCGCATAAAAGTAAAAATAAATAACTATTCACTTGGAGATATTTGTGGAGCATCCAAATCATTTGGCTGAGATATTTTGTAACTCTATTTGTAATTAAAGGAAATTGTTATAGTTTTACCCCTTCCATGGGAATCATTGTGTAATTGTTAAGATATCATTTTATTTTAAGATCACATGAGAATCAAAAGATCCTCATGATGATATTATCATCGTAATTAATATCTCTAAAAGAGAAGACTGTTTTCCTGCGAGAGCTGGAGCGAAGAATTGGAGTAGAGGATTGGAAAGGGGAAACACTAGAACTTTGTAATCCTGATGATTTTATTAATGAAAATCTCAATTTTTTGGTTCAATAATTTTCTCTGAGTAGTTTGTGTGCCTTTTAGTACACCATCCCCAATCGAGGAAGAAAATCCCTACTTCTTAGTAGGGATCACTAGTTAGTTAGAGTGGAATACATAATTGGATAAATATTTCTATTTTTTTTTATTTTTATTACTGCTATTGTTATAGTTAATTTTATGTGTAATTTAATTAATTGTAGTAAGGTTTGGATGGTGTGACAAATTAAGTCTTGGACCGGTCCCTTAGTTTATTGTGGTATTGAATTATTTGCTTTGTTGTTACAGTTTGTATTGCACTTCCTTTTATGTGTGTAGATTGAATGAGTGATGGTTTTCAAGGGTGTTGTGAGAGTGGTTGAATGACATATTAGATAAATATTTATCAGTTATGTTATTGTTGTTACTATTACTGTTACAGTTAAGGTGTAATTTAATTAATTGCAGTAAGCTTTGGATGGTGTGACAACTTAAGTCTTGGATCTGTCCCTCAATTTAGTGTGGCAATGAATTATTTGCTTTGATGTTACAATTTGGATTGCACTTCCTTTTATGTGTGAAAATTGAATGAGTGATGGTTTTCAGGAGTGTTGTGAGAGTGGTTGAATGATAGACTGCATAAATATTTCTCAGTTTTGTGATTATTGTTATTTTTGTTGTTGCAGTTAATTTTGTGTGTAATTTAATCAATTGTAGTAAGCTTTGGATGGTGTGACAACTTAAGTCCTGGACCGGTAACTCCGTTTAGTATGGAAATGAATTATTTGCTTTGTTGTTATAGTTTGGATTGCACTTCATTTTATGTGTACAAATTGAATGAGTGATGGTTTTCAGGAGTGTTGTGAGAGTGGTTGAATGGAAAATTGCATAAATAATTCTTAGTTATGTGATTGTTGTTATTCTTGTTGTTACAGTTAATTATGTGTGTAATTTAATTAATTGCAGTAAGCTTTGGATGGTGTGACAACTTAAGTCCTCTACCAGTTCCTCAATTTACTGTGGCAATGAATTATTTGCTTTGTTGTTACATTTTGGATTGCACTTCCTTTTATGTGTGTAGATTGAATGAGTGATGGTTTTCAGGAGTGTTGTGGGAGTGGTGAATGACAAGTTGCATAAATATTTCTCAGTTATGTGATTGTTGTTACTGTTGTTGTTACAATTATTTCTATGTGTAAATTAATTAAGTACAGTAAGCTTTGGATAGTGTGACAACTTAAGTCTTGGACCAATCCCCCAATTTAGTGTGGAAGTGAATTATTTGATTTGCTATTACATTTTGGATTCCACTTCATTTTATGTGTGCAGATTGAATGAGTGATGGTTTTTAGGAGTGTTATGAAAATGGTTGAATGACAGATTATATAAATATTTCTCAGTTATGTGATTATTGTTATTGTTGTTGTTATACTAAATGTTGTGTGTAATTTAATTAATTGCAATCAACTTTGGATGGTGTGATAACTTAAGTCCTAGATTGGTCCCTCAATTTACTGTGGCAGTGAATTATTTGCTTTGTTGTTATAGTTTGGATTACACTTCCTTTTATGTGTGCAGATTGAATGAGTGACGGTTTTCAACAGTGTTGTGAGAGTGGTTGAATGACAGAGTAGCTTATTCTGTAGTATTTCTTTGCATTAAATTTGTGTGGTGTGTAATAGCTTTATTGATTGTTGAGAATGTGTGTGCAAGAACTTTGGGTTGAGATTATTGTATACTAGTCATCATCTTCCTTAGCATAGACTTTGTGTGACAGTCTTGTAAAAAATAAAGCCCACCTGGATCGATAATTAAATGTAAGAGTGAATCGATCAACATTAAAATGCAAACAAGATAAAAATAATGAAGTTAACAAAGATGCTTATTTAAATCATTCTGAGATACATGCATTAATATTTTATTAACTTTTACGTCTTCATGAACATATGTTGATAAAAATTTAATGGAAGAAGCATTCAAGTAATCCTATTTTTTTCTTGCAACAATTCATTCCATATCTTGAGAACTTTAATGATATTGTAATAGGTAATTTGTTTTGACACAAATAATACTGAAACATTTCAAGGTTTAGGCCATAAAAAACATCATTTTTTAAACATGGATTACAAATAATTCTAAAAATTTAGAAGTCTCGATCATTAACAACATTGTTTTCAACAATGCCATCCAGTGTATCATTATGATCGATCATATGAACTTTCAAGTAGTTAATATTATCATCATCCTTATCTTGACTTGCATCATCTTCATCGTCATTGAAATATGACTGTAGACCATCCATATTGTTACTAGATGTATTTGGATCATCATTTTCTATACCATCCATATTCTTGTCTTCCATAACACCATGTAACCTTGTATTGTTGTCTTATTGTGCCTAAACGTAACCATCTTCACATCATCATAGATGTCAATTTCTTCAATATTCTCTAATCCCTCTCTCTTATTTTTTTGCTCAGTATCAACTAATGCATCATCAAATACATGCCTTAATCTTGGATCATAATGCATGACAAAGATCCATTTTGAGTCCAGAATATCTTCATAGAAAAATACTTGCACACGAACAAGTACATACATATATTAGATGTATGTTATAACAATTTTATTGATTAATAAACACGTATATATTCACAATAAACAATGTATTAATAGACTATTGATCACTACTGCTTCTTTGATTTAAAGAAATACCTTCTCACAATGAATTGGTAGAACATAAGGCTCCTTATCCTCTGGCAGGAACTTTGAGGAATCTATAAAAACGATCCATTATGGGTATCATGTCTTTGTGCCGTCTCAAATGCTTCATACCATCTACACTTAAAAATACAACATATGAAAGAGCACTAATCCAACTCAATAATTTCTTGTATTTTCCCAACATATTGTAGATTCCCTTCAATAATATTCTTATCTTTTGAGCTTGATCGACTGGATTGCTTGAAGTCAACCATCATGCCACAATCGAATGATCGTCTCTTTACATCTAAGCATTCTACACGATAATGTCAACCATATGCCCACATTGTTGGATATTTCCTTGCATGTGAAAGACCATTTATTTCGGTTAAAACAAATATAATGACGAATATTAAAACAGTTAATAGTGTCAAAAGTATAAGGAAACAACATTCTATAAATTTAAACTATACCTTTCTTTCACATCCTCTAGACCTGTTTTTTTGTTTAAGTCAAAGTTTTATTAATTTATGTAAAAAGAGTACATATAGTCCGTCACCAAATAAGTGGTCTCACCCTCACCGAGTTTGTTGACCAAAAAGTTCACCAAATGAAAAAAGTACAAAAGTGTTGCTAAGGGCAGCATCCAAAATCAATTGGGCCATAAGCACAAAAACACAACTAATACAAAAGGACTCCATAAATCATACTAATCACCATATGTAATATAAGTAGGATTGTTTGGGGTCGTTCCAAGAGGCAGAGGAGGTCAGAAGTCACACTGGACGTGTCCTTTGTTGTGTGCCATCCATGCCTCCAATTTCTCGACTTTCTCTAAGAGTTGATTTTTTCCTCTCCAGACCATGACCAACCTTTCCCGAAGTTTTGGAAGTAGTGCAGTCACTCCAAGGAAGCCATCTGCACCGCATGTTCCTCTCGTCGGATGCATTTAGCAAGATCCACCATGTCCATTACACTACCAATGAGGGCCCGATAGTTCTCCAAGCAACAATGTTGGAGACCTTACCCCTCCTGTGCATCCAGGTCATCCGAGCCCCATTTCTCCCTGCCACCACAAGATATGACACCCCTTCGACTCTCTCCCCAGCCACTTGCCCCTCCATCTCGGGTCACCGTATGTTTTTCGGCACTGCGTGACCCAATGCCCAAGTTCGAACCACTGCGCGGCCCATCACCCCAACTCACACCACTGCTCGACATGTAACCCCAACATACCCCCAACCTGCCACCACCATGACCTCCTCGAGGTCTAGCTGAACCCCACCACACACTCCTTGCCACCTTCCCACCGTGACTAGACTATACAAAGACCAGGGCTTGGACATCCACTCTTGTAGAAGAAGAGGAGGGGTTGACCTAGTGCATGGGAGGCTTCATGGTAATGTACTACATACATAATTCTCTAAAAAATTGGGAACTCCCCACAATTTTTAATCCCCAACAACACGACTAGTTAGGAGCCAACCCTTTCCCAACCTCTGCCGAAAATGGAGCACCACCCGAGAGGAAGGTAGTTGTTTCCTACCCGAAACCAGCTCACCCACAGGGTAATTTCAACAATTTCGACCACAATGAACCAAAATTAGACAATCCAAACCCCCTCGTTCCAGAACGCACAAGAACACAAACTCCCTTGGTCCAAATACCAATAATTACCCCAAGGCAAACAAATACAAAAACCCAACACCGCATTTTCTCTGTCAACAAAGGCCACCACCCTGCAAACCAGACACCAAACCAATTCCCAGCAACTTGTGAGGGGTTATCCTCCCTCACCCACACTCGCCCAATCCCACAGCCAACCCAAATTTGTAGGCAAACAAACTCCAAGTTTTGTTCCAAATCAACTGCAAACATCAAAGTTCACCATCATCAAACCACCTTTGTCTACGTTTCTTCCTCCTCCCCAACACTCATCCACACTCCCAACTCCATAATAGAACCCAAAAACAAACACTAATACGAATGACATTCATCTCTGAAGGCTTTAACATTACGTCACTTTTGCGGGTTGCACCGGAATTAAACATCACACACTCCTATATCATAATAGCTTCTCTGCTCCAGTACTGAGTTAAGGCCTAAAGGGGTTGTAAAGGCCAACCCCCCCATTGATACCACTTGCTTTTATTCATATGGATTTGCATCCACGTGCCTGCTCATACGCACCCCCATCAGGAACATCCTCTAGACATGTTGATTTCATCTTTTGTTATGTTTAAATCTATACCCGAATCTTCTATTTGATTTTGAATTTGTTCAATAACCTACTCTAGTGTGCAATCTTCCCCCCATTCTCCTTGCAGATCTATAGGAAATGGGGTATTCCTTGGGTTCAATCTCTTAAATTGTTTCCTTGCTTCTAACACTCCTCTCTTTTTATCATATAAATCAATCCATTTGTTCATAAATTCCATGTGGCACATAATGAATTTGTCAAGTATAACACTTTCATCTACACCTATTACATGTTAACATGCTTATTTCAAACTCCAAAGGCTATGTTGTTAATTTGACAAATAAATTATAGAGTAAAATAATGAGTATAGTAAAAACAACCACAATGATCACGCATTTACTTACTAATTTCTACTTGAACACAATTAGATTGTGGTTTTTCTCCATCAATAATGCTCATTCTTCATCCCAAAAGCATGGCACATCATTGAAATCATTACCAAGGAATTCACATAGGAAGAAAAATGTTTCATTCAATAAATATCCTTCAATCATGCAACCCTCTGGAAGTGCCTTTTGTTCGACATATCTTTTTAGAGTTTTCATATACCTCTCCAAGAAAAACATCCACCTTGTCGATACGACACCCGCCAGTTCAATGTCATCGACTAGGTGTATAAGTAAATGGACTTGTAGGTCCATGAAACTTGTAGGGAGCTCCTTCTCAAATACACATACAATTTTTGCAATTTCCTTCTTCTATTTTGGCACTTCACATTTGTGGATATCCTTGGATGTCACCCACCTAATATAAGAATAGTAAATTAGTATGGACATTTAGGAAAAAATTAAAATACAATACAATATCTCTATTTCTCTCACACATGAACATTTCATACCACGTACTTTGCAAATGCTGACAATCGACTTATGGCATTCCTCAAGTCAATGGTAAGACATGAATCCCCCTTGATTTCCAATGGTATGATATGTTGTCAAACACATCTATCAAAGGTCATCATTAGTTATTTTTGTCACAAAATAGAATATCATAATATATTTAATACTTAATCAATTTTACCAATAAATTTTAAATAATGATATATAATGACTTCATAAAATTATGAAAATCATGTGTTTTAAATCATGTGATATGTCCATCAACTGTAAAAATTTTATGGAATGATTACCCATAACTAGTAGGTGTCCTTATTTAACGCATGAAATTTTTTAGTTGCTCTAGCTCTTTCTTTTTCAAAATTCATGGAGCTTCTGCATATTTTTCATTTTCCATGTTTGGCCACAAATGTTTTCTATCAAATTTGGTATGCAAAAGAGAAATATCCCTCTGCTAAGACAAGGTGTCCTTCTCTTTGCCTACTATATGTCGAAAAATTGATTCTTGGACATTTTTTAAAATGTGCGTGAGATGTCAATAGATCCTTCTAGTATGGGAGCTAATAAAACATGGATTCCCTTTTCAACCCTTCTGGCATCTTAATTACAATTTGTTCTGGTTCTCCAATAGAATCACCCCCATAAAAAAATCTAGCCAAGCTTTCAATTCAACATCTTCATGCTTCTTAACCCAATCAGCTGGAACGATAATCATGGGAGGGCCTCTATTTTCAACTTTTCCATCAAATTGATTCTTATGGCAGTTTCTAGACCTATGATATGGTGGTATAAAAACCTTATTATTTGCATAAATAAATTTATGAATACCTTTAGAATACCTCCCTTGAAATTGTTTTGCACATCTTGGATATGAAAATATCTCCTTTATTTCAAGACTTGCAATTCAATAAGTAAGTGCAATAACATCAAAATAATAGTATAAAACAAAGTATGAAAGTTGGGATGAAAATAAATTATGAGTGTAAATACATAAATGTTTTTATCTTAACGGAACAAAAACCAAGTCTTGGGAAATCATGAATAGTCCAACATAGCACACCATACAACACGAAGGACCTATTTGATGGATGATGTGATATGTCATACATTGTTATGCCTTTCCATAACAATTGCATCTCATCAATAAAAGGTGCAAGCTACACATCCATATTTTTAACTTAATTTTTTCCTATAACAATGAGAGTTAGTGTGAGGTGCTCCTTTCTAACACTCATCCATGGGGGAATATTGTGTAATATCAATTTTAATGGCCAAATACTATAATTTGAGCTCATGAAAGAGAATGGGCACACTCCACCAATTACAAGACCAAACAGGTGGTAGAGTTCTTTTTAGATATGCTCTTCTCGCCCTAGTATGGTTTAAAGGATGGTTTGGATTATCCTATCCAAATATTAATGGCCAAGTTGGAATAGCTTGGGTATTAGTAGTTGTTCTTTCATCATCATCTTCTACCTATCGACAAATGCAACCATTATTTAATGTTAGGCAAGAATTGGATAAATAAAAAATGTATCAATTTCAAAGAAATATAATCAAATGTCGCTTAACAAATCCCATCCCATGTACCATAGTATTGACCAACCTCTTCTTCAATGCAATTATTGGTTGTGTCTAGAGGATCCATTGTCATATCCTCTTCCATGCATTGTGTTCTTAGCGATTTAACAATTTTAGGTCCACGCCCACGTACATATGTTTTTTTATTTTGCTAGTTGAACACTTAGGTTGTGAACTTGCTCCAATCTCCATATGAAATTCCAACAACCTACATTAATTCATTTCAATATTGGATAATACACTATAAATGCTAATAATACTATGAAAAAGGGTGGATGTATAACAAAATGATTCCTAAGTTAAGTCAAAATTTGATTACCTAATGTCCTGTGACATCCGTTGTGTTCTTATTTGATATGACACGATCTATTACCATGGCCTCATCTTACCCCTATAATACATAACATAGTCAATGATGTTTATCACACCAATTATATCATTTCAACTAATATGCTATCCAACACAAAACCTCACTTTACTCATTTATTTTACATATTGATATGATGTTTTCGATTTGACATATTTTATATAACTTTATCTCATCTATGTTGTAGCATTTGTGAATTCATAAACACAATCCTCCTTTGGTAGAGGTTGTTGTTGGCAATATGATGCAATGTGTTGTCCTTGATGGCAACCTACTTGATGAAGTTGATGGCAACCTATTTGATAAAGTTGTCCTTGATGAAAACTGACTTGATGAGTTTTTTAATGTATCTACAGAATAGTTCAGATGTAATGGAGAAAGAAATTCCAGTAAGTGCCAGAATCATGATAAAAATGGTATGTCACAAAGCATACGTGGGTTTGTAAAGGCGAAGTAGCGTATGTACGCGGAAAAGTACGTACCAAGTAGCATATGCCTATTTGCGCTCTAAATTTAT
Source organism: Pinus albicaulis (assembly GCA_034641835.2). NCBI lineage: Eukaryota > Viridiplantae > Streptophyta > Pinopsida > Pinales > Pinaceae > Pinus > Pinus albicaulis. The sequence continues at coordinate 884,107,375 of CM076575.1, forward strand.
AAAACCAGGGGACATTACCATGGTATTGGCCCACAGTATTGAGCGCTGGATTATCTATTTGATCCCGTCCAGGAATACCATCGGAAGTTGTGTGGTTTTGGCTCATGGTATTGACAAAGGCTAAATCTATTTAAGGAGAAGAAGATCATAGTGCAAGGTGTGGATAAGTCTGGGTTTTAATGAATACTTCACTTTGAAGCATATCTGCATGGAAGGGTAACAGTTTATTGATTGATCTGAATTAATAATGCACCTATGAAGAAAATGATGAAGAGAATCTCTAGATCTGAAATGACTATGTATTTTCTAGATCTGTTTATGGAATGTTTAGATCTGAGATGAGGCGAATACTTTCTGAAGTGAAGGGTAAGATCTGAGCTATTTATCTGTTCTGAAGAGTTGCGCAACCCTACAAAGTTTGAAGATCTATACGCAGGTTCGTGGCAGAGAAAGCGCGTATATACGTGGGTTGGCTTCAACAAAAGCGCGTATGGAATGTGAGATCAGTTCTGAAATATGTGCAGAAGTATACGCAGGTTTGTCTATGTGAAAGCACATATATACGCAGGTTCAGTGAAGTAAAAGCGCGTATGGAATCTAGGGTTTTGCTGAAGTATGTGGAATGAAATGTCTGATCTATTCTGTTGTTTTACTGTTATCTGTCAATGATGTATTCACACAGATCTGGGTTGTTTGAATGTTGATTATGCTGTTGATTATGTTGATCATAGATCAAGTTGTTGGTTGATTGGTTGATGATTCAATGAATGAATTGATGGGGTTATAAGTTTCAGTTTGATGTATGATGAGCTTAAATGTGTGGAGTGGGTCCAGTCTGAAAATCTGATGAAAAGAGGCCTACAATTTGTGTTGTATGGAAGCTATTGGATCCAGTATGAAAATTGATGAAACGTGGTCCGTAATGGTGCTGAGGGTCGAAGCCTTCAGTGAGGGGGTTGTAGCTCCCTTCCAGTGGTAGCTGGTAAACGAGAGCAGGGGGTAGTAGCTCCCTTCCAGGAGCGGCTGGTAAACGAGAGCAGGGGGTAGTAGCTCCCTTCCAGGAGAGGCTGGTAAACGAGAGAAGGTTGTAGCCTTCTGCAGGTGGGTGCCTACGTACTGGTATGAGTCTGCGCCAGTACAATGTTGTAAGATGTTTTCTTTATAATAAATATTGAAGATTGAGACGACAACAGCAGTGGTTTTCTCCCGAATTGGGTTTCCAGCTTAAATCCTGGTGTTCATGTGTGTTGCTTATGTGTGATGATTTATTCTATTCTTACTGCACATGTTTACTGCTTACTAAACATCTAATGAATGAATGATGCAATGGTCTAAGTAAAGAATTATATGCATAATGAGATCTCTGCAATACGCAAGTTTCATTAAGGATATCCGTGTGTATACGCAACTTGGGTTCAGTAAAGTAGCGTATGGGTTTTAGAGAAAGAAAAAGTAAAAAGTTTTTAGTCTGCACTAAATACTGATTCACCCCCCCTCTCAGTGTTTTTCCCAACAATTGGTTTCAAAGCAGGTCCTTCTGCAGAAGCTTGATCGCTTGAAGGAGATCCGTCGCAATGGGAAGTCATGAAGGAGTATTGTCTCTAAAGCCACCTCTATTCAATGGAAGTAATCTGTTATTCTGGAAGATACGAACAAAAGCATATTTGCAAAGTCTTGGTGCAGAAGTATGGGCAATCGTGGAAGAAGGTTATCAGTATCTGGCAATTATTACTACTGATGCAGCAGAAAGAAAGAAATATGAAATCAATGCCAAAGCAGTCAATGTTTTATTAGGAAGCATGTCTGAATCAGAATTTGTTAAAGTGATGCAACTAAATTCAGGAAAAGAAGTATGGGACAAAATCATTCTAAGCTATGAAGGAGATACAAAGGTAAAAAGTGCAAAACTCCAAACTCTCAGAAATGAATATGAAAATTTAAGGATGCAAAATGATGAGAGTATTACCAATTTCTTTTTATGTCTAGATGATGTTGTAAATCGTATGAGAAACTTGGGTGAAATCATAACTGATACTACTCTGGTGGAAAAAGTCTTAAGATCCTTGACTTCAAAATTTGAGTCAAAAGTATCAGCGATTGAAGAAAGGCAAGATCTACAAACTCTTACTATTGTTCAACTACATGGTATTCTAACTGCTTTTGAAATGAGAAAAGAAGGTCCCTCTCAAATCAGAGAAGTTGCCTTTAAGGCATGTGCAAAAGGAAAAGAAAAGGAAGTTGTCAAGGAATCAAGTTATATATCAGAAGAAGAAGAAGCAAATTTTGTGAGAAGACTCCAACAAGTTACTGGAAGATTCAGAGGTAAGCTTCCCTTCAAGTGTTTTAATTGTGGAAGAGTTGGTCATTATGTTGCTAAATGTCCTTATGAAGAAAATCATGATAAAGGGAAACAATTTGAAAAGGGAAAGAGTTATTATACAAATGAAGATAATGATGAAATGTCAAATGAGGATGAAGAAGATTCTGACCAAGATTTGCAAGTGCTCATGGCAAGGAAGCAAAAGAAGAAGGCTACTCAAAGAAAGGAGATACCTCAAAAAACATGTGCAGCAGAAAATGAAGAAGATGAAACATGTATTGATTGTTGTTCTTGTGATTCACTTTCTTGTGCATGCAATGGTGAAGCTAGTGAAAGTAACAGTATAAGTCTAGAATCAAATCTCAAAATCAATGATGAATATCCATTTAAAAGGAAGGAATCTATCTACCAAGATATGATCTCTAGAATGAATGGACAGATAGAAACAATGAAGGGACAAATAGAAATATATCAAAGACTGCAGGATAAAGTAACCAATCGAAGTGAAAGACTTGAAGCAGAAATCATCTCTCTCAAAACAGATCTGGAAAATCAGATAAGAAGAATGAAGAACTTTTACAAACCTTTGAAGAACAAGAAAATGGGTTGAAAGAAGAGATTTTAAAATTGAATGATCAAGTAGAAGAAGGAATAAGGGTCAAAGAAAGCATGAAGAAGCAATGCCAAAGATTGGAGGTTGAGGTAAATATTTTGAAAGGTAAATTAGAGGAAAAGGATAAACTCTTGAGGTTTCAAGATAATAATAAGATTCTGGACAATATTCTTAATAGTCAAAGGTCTCCTTCTGTTAAATTTGGTCTTGGTTTTCATGAAACTGTTAAAGGAGAATCTAGTTCACAAGGAAGTGCTAAAGATTCAAAGGATATCAATGCAAAACCTGAAGTGTTGGAAGAAACAAAAGGTCAACCGACAATCATGAACTCTCAAAGGAAATCATTCCCTCCTTTGATCAATAATGTTGAATGCTTTAAATGTCACAATTATGGGCATGTTGCAGCCAATTGCAAAAGAAGATTGTTTCAGTCACAAACAAACAGATTCTACACAGAAAGGTACTCAGGTTTCTTTAAGGGATATTGTTTTTCATGCAACAAGTATGGTCATAAAGCAGCTGATTGCAATAGAAGAAAGAATAGAAAAACACATTATGATCCATATGCTTACTTTTTTGGTCACGCAGGATGTTATGCTTGTAACAAGTATGGACATGTAGAAAAAGAATGCAGGATGAATAGATCCGAGAAATTGGACAATTTCCAGCACACTATAAGAAATTTCAAGCAAAGCTGGAAAAAGAAAGAGGACCGGTCAGAAACGTAGGGAATATTGACCCTACTGCAGTCATCCGCTTCTAAAGCTTACTTCTCATAATGACTGCAGAAGTGATGTGAGATACATTCTAGGGATTAGTAATGTATCATCACAGGGGGAGCAATATATGGTGATTCCCATGGTTGTTTTGGTAATTTTGGTTATGTTTATTTCTAACAGTGCATATGATGTGAAGAAGACAGATACAGGTGGTACAAGTTCAGGGGGAATTGGAGTTGTAAATTTTCAGTATTTCACTTTATATACGTGGGTTTCATGAACTAAATCCGCGTAAACACGTGAGTTCCTTTGGAGACAGAAGCATATGCTTTTCTGTTAAGGAAAACAGTGAGATGGCTCAAGAACAGGAGCACAGGTTCAGGGGGAGCATCAGTCTAACTACTAATGATTGCATTGTTGGCATTGTATCTGCTTATTCCTTAGTTCTCATAATACTCATGCTCAAATGATGGTGACATGATACATGGTTTCTTATGATGAGATTATGGATGAGCCCTGATTGCTTGACACAGATTGTCTATTGAAGAAGTTGTTCTGGTATGATAATTCCTCTTGGGAAGAATATGTTGATGCTGCAAAGAGTCTGAAGGCTTGGTTACTGATGTGCTTATGCTACAACTGTTGGATGACACTTGAAATCACAGTTACATTGTCATATCTTTCTTCTCTCATATTTTCCAGGGAAGCATTCGAATATCTCAGACAGAAGCTAGGAGTTGTCTCTGTCTCTTAGAAGATCAGATCGGCTTAATTTTAGAAGATTAAATTGGATACATGGATTTCCTGAAGGAAATTCGCGTATATACGCGAGTTTATACACAAAAACCTGCGTATGGGTGTTTGCTGACAAAATTTTTCTAGGTCAGCATTTTTCAGCACAGCTGCAGTGCTGTTTGGTACCTCTGGTGATGTTTCAACTCTCATATTTCGATATTTGATGAAGATGCCTTGATGATTTGCTGTTGAAAGTGTTCAGGATGCACAGGCTAAGGGGGAGCGTTGGTCATGTGGAAAGGATGCATTGTTGGCATTATGATGGTTCTGAAATATGATCTCTCTCTTAAGGTCTTTTTGATGTTGGTCATAAAAAATCATATTTGTAATTTGATGAAAAGGTCATGTTGAGACCTATGATGTAAATTGTTATATTCAGTCATATAAGGACTTGATCAAATTTGTAAACCCACTTGGTTGGGTAGTTGAGTCAAAATGTGTAAACCCACTTGGTTGGGTACTTGAGTCACATATGTAAATCCACTTGGTTGGATCATTGATGTAAGTATGAGTCCTTGGTGATAGGAAAGGTCGTAGAGTCATGTACTTCATTGAAAAATATGTTTGAATATTCAGCGTGAACTCAGGGGGAGCATGGTAACTTCAGTACACATCAGATCTACAAAGCTCTTCTTTCTACAAGAGAAGAAAAACCTTGTTTTGGTTTTGATCCGCCCTTTGCCCTTGATGTCAAAGGGGGAGAGTATCATGGTGTTTGCATAATGGTTATATTCAATGTATCTATCTGATTGTGGTGATCAAACACCATCATGGTTGCCATCAAGTCCAAAGGGGGAGATTGTTGGTAATATGATGCAATGTGTTGTCCTTGATGGCAACCTACTTGATGAAGTTGATGGAAACCTACTTGATAAAGTTGTCCTTGATGAAAACTGAATTGATGAGTTTGTTAATGTATCCACAGAACAGTTCAGATGTAATGGAGAAAGAAATTCCAGTAAGTGCCAGAATCATGATAAAAATGGTATGTCACAAAGCATACGCGGGTTTGTAAAGGCGAAGTAGCGTATGTACGCGGAAAAGTACGTACCAAGTAGCATATGCCTATTTGCGCTCTAAATTTATAAAACCAAGGGACATTACCATGGTATTGGCCCACAGTATTGAGCGCTGGATTATCTATTTGATCCCGTCCAGGAATACCATCGGAAGTTGTGTGGTTTTGGCTCATGGTATTGACCAAGGCTAAATCTATTTAAGGAGAAGAAGATCATAGTGCAAGGTGTGGATAAGTCTGGGTTTTAATGAATACTTCACTTTGAAGCATATCTGCATGGAAGGGTAATAGTTTATTGATTTATCTGAATTAATAATGCACCTATGAAGAAAATGATGAAGAGGGATCTCTAGATCTGAAATGACTATGTATTTTCTAGATTTGTTTATGGAATGTTTAGATTTGAGATGAGGCAAATACTTTCTGAAGTGAAGGGTAAGATCTGAGCTATTTATCTATTCTGAAGAGTTGTGCAGCCCTACAAAGTTTGAAGATCTATACGCAGGTTCGTGGCAGAGAAAGCGCGTATATACGCGGGTTGGCTTCAGCAAAAGCGCGTATGGAATGTGAGATCAGTTCTGAAATACGTGCAGAAGTATAAGCAGGTTTGTCTATGTGAAAGTGCGTATATACACAAGTTCAGTGAAGTAAAAGTGCGTATGGAATCTAGGGTTTTGCTGAAGTATGTGGAATGAAATGTCTGATCTATTCTGTTGTTTTATTGCTATCTGTCAATGATGTATTCACACAGATCTGGGTTGTTTGAATGTTGATTATGCTACTGATTATGTTGATCATAGATCAAGTTGTTGGTTGATTGGTTGATGATTCAATGAATGAATTGATGGGGTTATAAGTTTCAGTTTGATGTATGATGAGCTTAAATGTGTGGAGTGGGTCCAGTCTAAAAATATGATGAAAAGAGGCCTACAAGTTGTGTTGTATGGAAGCTATTGGATCCAGTATGAAAATTGATGAAACGTGGTCCGCAATGGTGCTGAGGGTCGAAGCCTTCAGTGAGGGGGTTGTAGCTCCCTTCCAGTGGTAGCTGGTAAACGAGAGCAGGGGGTAGTAGCTCCCTTCCAGGAGAGGCTGGTAAATGAGAGAAGGTTGTAGCCTTCTGCAGGTGGGTGCCTGTGTACTGGTATGAGTCTGCGCCAGTACAATGTTGTAAGATGTTTTCTTTATAATAAATATTGAAGACTGAGACGACGGCAGCGGTGGTTTTCTCCCGAATTGGGTTTCCAGCTTAAATCCTGGTGTTCATGTGTGTTGCTTATGTGTGATGATTTATTCTATTCTTACTGCACATGTTTACTGCTTACTAAACATCTAGTGAATGAATGATGCAGTGATCTAAGTAAAGAATTATCTGCATAATGAGATCTCTGGCAATAAGCAAGTTTCATTAAGGATATCCGCGTGTATACGCAACTTGGGTTCAGTAAAGTAGCGTATGGGTTTTAGAGAAAGAAAAAGTAAAAAGTTTTCAGTCTGCACTAAATATTGATTCACCCCCCCTCTCAGTATTTTTCCCAACAGTTGCTTTGTCTTCTTACCTTTATTGTATATGCAAATTTCGTATCTGATTCTATGGTCACCCACTTTCCTATCGTTGATTTAGTAAGTCTACATCATCCAACTCCTCTGTCCATGACCTCCTCTAGATCGTGTAATACACAACAATGACATTAGTCACATAACATCTATTGTAACAGACCTAGGCTAAAAGTTCATTTAATAAAAGTTAATAAAGGAAAAAATAAGACCACGGTTAAGGGACACTTATTCCAAGATGAATGTTGGTAAATGATATCCTAGTGGGCATCATTAAATATGTGTTTATGGCTAAGGAAATTTGGCAAAGGCAATGATTAAGGCATTAAAGAGGCAAAAAGTAATTTTGGCACGTTTATTTATGAAAATAATGGAAATTAGGAGAAAAAGGAAGGTAAAAGGTCATAGGTTGCATGTGAGGAGGAAAGTGAAGGAAAATAATGGAAAATGAAGAAAATAGAGGCCTAATTGATAAAAATTCTTCTTATGATCGTTGGTACCTTTTTTCAATTCAATTTTGGAGCTCTCTCATTATTCTCTCTCTCTCACACTCTTTGATACTTTGAGTTTTCTTGGAGCATTTTAGCATTGAGCCACAAAAGAGGAAAGAAAACAAAGGAAGGACAAGGAAAGGAAAGGAAAGGAACACAAAGTTCAAGCAAGGAAGAGTAGGATCTAACAACTTCAGCTGGAACACTTACAGGTAAAATATTGCATGTGTGATTTCCCAGTTGGTTTGCACATGCATGTTGGTATTTAGTTCTCTTGCTGTCGGTGGCATGGTTTTGTCGGGTTTTGACAGTGGTTTTAGCCTTGCCTTGCCTTTTTTCTAGATGCCATGGTGTGTTGGGATTTTTATCTCAGTTTTGAGCTTTGGAATTTCTGGATGGATTTTAGAATCCGGGGTGGAGGTGGTCTCAAGGAAAATTCCCAAAGGCCCAGGAATCCCTTAACCAGTTTTGGCAGGATACATGGTAAATATTTAGGGTGGTGTCTCGATTTAGGGCCTATTGATCCAAGATTGAATTGCGGTAAAGCCTAAGAGATAGGGATACATAAATTTCCTCGAGGATAGTGACAGATTTTTGGAGGCATTCCAACCTCGGTTTGGTTTTGTGATCGAAGCACTGGTTTTGATGTGATTAGAGTATGGTGAGGGTGGAGGTGGTTTAAATTATGGATTCCCTTGGTTGTTTTGGATTGGTTTATCCATGATATCCCACATTCATGCTTGGAATATGGCACAGGGGTGACTGGCTGAAGAGAAATTTGGTCTAGCTATGTCTATGGTCGGGTGGTACGTGGAAGTCCCAAACCTGATCAGATATTACCTATGTTTAATAAAAGATAAGTCCTATTTCTTTTGTACTTATTAATGTGGAGATTTAATGTTTTTTATCTCACTATTATTTCCATGGTTTTATGTTGGTTATAAGCATGGTTAAATGACTGGTTCAAGTCATGGTTATTTCATGTATTTACTTGTAAATGTTAATATAATGGTTGCAAGACCTAATTGATGTCATATCAGTTCAAGGAGGAGGGTGGTGATCCTTATTGCAATCTCTCTCAAGTTTTTTTAGTCATTTGTGCTTAGTATTTTATCGTAGACCTATAGATTTCATTCATTCCAAGTGTTTGACAAAATGTTAGTCCCGGTTGGGGATGGTCAGGCCTAGTATTGGAGTCAGTTTTGGGTTCATTGGCATTGTTGCCATGTGTTTGATGAATTCTCAAAGCTACATGATTTTTAGGGCAGTGTCTGGGATTCTGGCCTTAAAAAATGCCTTAAATCTCGCGAACTTAGACACAGGTATGGGCAAAAGAGTCCCTGGGCGCACGCATGCTTATGATGTGGGAGCATCTAGAGCCTCCCAGACACACCCTTGCCCATATCAAGGGAGATTATGTTGGTTTTATTCAGTAAAAGTCAGTGGGACCTAGGGACAAGTCAGCTTGATGATTGGGATAGCCTCTGGGGGTCCTGTAGTAGGTGCAGGGAGTCCATGTTATGGTTTTCCGCGTCGATTCCACTTCCTTAAATACACCAAGGAGGTTAAGTCTACTCTTAACTGCCCTTAGCTCATGTTTACCCCAGTTGGTCGGTTACTTGGGTAAATGTGAGGGGAGGTGTACGTTATAGGTGGTATCAGAGCCAGGTTGAGCTCTCCTTGGAAATTGTATGATGTTTTCAAGGTTGAGCTCTCTTTGCATACAAGACATTATACATTGTATTGATATTCATCTCTATATAAAATGCAATCATTTTTACATGAATGAATTTGCTTATATTCAATCCCCAACTCAACCAACAACTGATGCACCTCTCTACAAGTGGATGGCAACACATTCTCTTTAGGAAATATTTTAGTTTTTAGTGCCTTGTAATATTGCCAAAGATTAGATCAATTGAATGTTTGACTTATAATAAACATGTTTGATATGTAAATCTATATTATGACTATTGATATACAATATATGGTTTTAAAATCCCCTTAAATAAATATAAATGAAATTGATGAATGTTTACGAATTACATACACCAATTCACAATGCATTGTAAGAAATAGATTTCAACTCACTTTAGTAGAGTGGTGAATCCTTTGTCTGACCAACCAAATAGTGACTCGATTTATAATAATATTAATGTGCATGCCAATTTTGAGGTTCTAATTGCACTCGATTTGAACACGTGTGTCTTTTCTTCTTGCCTGATGGAGTCTTTCAAGTTGTTATCATCAACATTACGTTGGTGGTAATTATGCATGTTATCATCGTTACTATCAATGATATGACCATTATTGTCATCATTGTTTCCAACCCCAAAGAAACATGTAAGCCTTTCATTCAATCCTTCTTAATGAATTGCATTTTCACTATCATATCATCATCATTAAGGGTAGGTGGCATGTCATCAGTGTATGCTAATCTCATCAGCTGTTCAAATTTCTCAGGTGGTAGAGTTCTTTTTAGATATGCTCTTCTCGCCCTAGTATGGTTTAAAGGATGGTTTGGATTATCCTATCCAAATATTAATAGCCGAGTTGGAATAGCTTGGGTATTAGTAGTTGTTATTTCATCATCATCTTCTACCTATCGACAAATGCAACCATTATTTAATGTTAGACAAGAATTGGATAAATAAAAAATGTATCAATTTCAAAGAAATATAATCAAATATCGCTTAACAAATCCCATCCCATGTACCATAGTATTGACCAACCTCTTCTTCAATGCAATTATTGGTTGTGTCTAGAGGAACCATTGTCATATCCTCTTCCATGCATTGTGTTCTTAGCGATTTAACAATTTTAGGTCCACGCCCACGTACATATGTTTTTTTCTTTTGCTAGTTGAACACTTAGGTTGTGAACTTGCTCCAATCTCCATATGAAATTCCAACAACCTACATTAATTCATTTCAATATTGGATAATACACTATAAATGCTAATAATACTATGAAAAAGGGTGGATGTATAACAAAATGCTTCCTAAGTTAAGTCAAAATTTGATTACCTAATGTCCTGCGACATCCATTGTGTTCTTATTTGATATGACACGATCTATTACCATGGCCTCATCTTACCCCTATAATACATAACATAGTCAATGATGTTTAGTACACCAATTATATCATTTCAACTAATATGCTATCCAACACAAAACCTCACTTTACTCATTTATTTTACATATTGATATGATGTTTTCGATTTGACATATTTTATATAACTTTATCTCATCTATGTTGTGGCATTTGTGAATTCATAAACACAATCCTCCTTTGGTAGAGGTTTCTTTGTCTTCTTACTTTTATTGTAAATGCAAATTTCGTATCTGATTCTTTGGTCACCCACTTTCCTATCATTGATTTATTAAGTCTACATCATCCAACTCCTCTGTCCCTGACCTCGTCTAGATCGTGTAATACACAACAATGACATTAGTCACATAACATCTATTGTAACAGACTTGGGCTAAAAGTTCATTTAATAAAAGTTAATAAAGGAAAAAATAAGACCATGGTTAAGGGACACTTATTCCAAGATGAATGTTGGGAAATGATATCCTAGTGGGCATCATTAGATATGTGTTTATGGCTAAGGAAATTTGGAAAAGGCAATGACTAAGGCATTAAAGAGGCAAAAAGTAATTTTGGCACGTTTATTTATGAAAATAATGGAAATTAGGAGAAAAAGGAAGGTAAAAGGTCATAGGTTGCATGTGAGGAGGAAAGTGAAGGAAAATAATGGAAAATGAAGAAAATAGAGGCCTAATTGATAAAAATGCTTCTCATGATCAGTTGGTACCTTTTGTCAATTCAGTTTTGGAGCTCTCTCATTATTCTCTCTCTCTCACACTCTTGGATACTTTGAGTTTTCTTGGAGCATTTCAGCATTGAGCCACGAAAGAGGAAAGAAAGCAAAGGAAGGACAAGGAAAGGAAAGGAAAGGAACACAAAGTTCAAGAAAGCAAGAGTAGGATCTAATAGCTTCAGCTAGAATACTTACAGGTAAAATATTGCATGTGTGATTTCCCAGTTGGTTTGCACATGCATGTTAGTATTTGGTTCTCTTACTATCGGTGGCATGGTTTTGTCGGGTTTTGAAAGTGGTTTTAGCCTTGCCTTGATTTTTTTCTAGATGCCATGGTGTGTTGGGATTTTTATCTCAATTTTGAGCTTTGAAATTTCTGGATGGATTTCGAAATCCGGGGTGGAGGTGGTCTCAAGGAAAATTCCCAAAGGCCTAGGAATCCCTTAACCAGTTTTGGCAGGATACACAGTAAATCCTTAGGGTTGTGTCTCGATTTAGGGCCTAATGATCCAGGATTGGATTGCAGTAAAGCCTGAGAGATAGGGATACATAAATTTCCTCGAGGATAGTGACAGATTTCCAGAGGCATTCCAAGCTCGGTTCGGTTTTGTGATCGAAGCACTGGTTTTGATGTGATTAGAGTATGGTGAGGGTGGAGGTGGTTTAAATTATGGATTCCCTTGGTTGTTTTGGATTGGTTTATCCATGATATCCCACATTCATGCTTGGAATATGGCACAGGGGTGACTGGCTGAAGAAAAATTTGGTCCAGCCATGTCTATGGTCGGGTGGTACGTGGAAGTTCCGAACCTGATCAGATATTTCCTATGTTTAAAGAAAGCTAAGTCCTCTTTCTTTTGTACTTATTAATGTGCAAATTTAATGGTTGTTATCTCACTGTTATTTCCATGGTTTGATGTTGGTTATAAGCATGGTTAAATGACTAGTTCAAGTCATGGTTATTTCATGTATTTACTTGTAAATGTTAATATAATGGTTGCAAGACCTAATTGATGTCATATCAGTTCAAGGAGGAGGGTGGTGATCCTTATTGCAATCTCTCTCAAGATTTTTTAGTCATTTGTGCTCAGTATTGTATCGTAGACCTATAGATTTCATTCATTCCAAGTGTTTGACAAAATGTTAGTCCCGGTTGGGGATGGTCAAGCCTAGTATTGGAGTCAGTTTTGGGTTCATTGGCATTGTCGCCATGTGTTTGATGAATTCTCAAAGCTACATGAATTTTTGGGCAATGTCTAGGATTCTGGCCTTAAAAAGTGCCTTAAATCTCACGAACGCAGACACAGGTATGGGCAAAAGAGTCCTTGGATGCACGCATGCTTATGCTGTGGGAGCATCTAGAGCCTCCCAGACGCACCCTTGCCCATATCAAGGGAGATTCTGTTGGTTTTATTCAATAAAAGTCAGTGGGACCTAGGGACAAGTCAGCTTGATGATTGGGATAGCCTCTGGGGGTCCTGTAGTAGGTGCAGGGAGTCTGTGTTATGGTTTTCTGCCTCGATTCCACTTCCTTAAATACACCAAGGAGGTTGAGTCTACTCTTAACTGCCCTCAGCTCATGTTTACCCCAGTTGGTCGGTTACTTGGGTAGATGTGAGGGGAGGTGTACGTTATAGGTGGTATTAGAGCCAGGTTGAGCTCTCCTTGGGAATTGTATGATGTTTTCAAGCTTATTGTCATCATGCATTCGTGTTGGTTGTGCATGTGTCTCTCAAGATTTTGATCTATGTACTTGTTGCATCAGTGTGGTGTTGTTGTAAATGGGTTGTCATTAGCATATGACTGGTTATACATGTCAAGTGCCTACACGTTGACAAGTTTGCATTGGTATGGTTAAGGTTGTCATGCATGAGGGCATGGTGTGTAGTTGAGACGTTCATGCATTGATGACTGGACTCTAACTAGAATGATGTTTATGTGTTCGTATACCATGTGTTACAAGTCTATATGTTGTTATGATTATGTATATACATGTATTACGCTGATTGGTTGATCTTGCAAATGAGATATCCTCCCCGAGTTATGTTAACTTACGTTGGTTTATTGTGATTTGGTTTAAGCTAACATGAGATGCCTTACAGGAAGAAATCAAAGATGACTAGCAAGATGGTAGACTTCAAATATTCTCCTTATGAATCTGATGAGTAGCATGGTGTTGGGCACTCATCTTATTTAGCAGATACAGTAAGAATTTTGAAGGAAGAGAAAAGGAGTTGTAAGGCAGACAATGAAAGAATCATACATGCACAAGAAAAATAAGAAGAAGTAAATGCAAAAATCCTTAAAAATTTTTTCAGACTTGCAGCTACAGGGGCCACTTCAGACCAGTTATGGACATGAGGATGGAACTAATGGGGCATATGGCAGTAGGTCTCCTAGTGGTTATAGGTCGAGTAGAGATGACATGGTTAGAGATGGTATATTCTTGGACACTTCGAATAAGAGAGGTGGCATACATAAGTACTACTCTAGTTCTGGTTCTGATAGGCATTATGACCATCATCATTATCATCCTTACAGGAGGAGTGACAGGGGATATTTGTCGGATGATTTTAAGAAAGAAAATCCACCTACCTTTGATGGAGAGATGAAGAAATCATAAGATGCAGAGGCATGGTTTCTTGGTATGAGGAAATTATTCAGATTGCATGACTATTCAAAAAACATGAAAGCCAAAATATCCTCATTCAGTCTCAAAGGTAAAGCCAATATTTGGTGGGAATATGTGAAAAATGTTAGGGGTATTTATGAGGAGGAACTAACTTGGAGTGAGTTCAAGAGGCTATTTTAGAAAAATTATCTGTTAGAGAGGTGCTATGATGCTAGAGCTAAGGAGTTTTATGAGTTTCATATGGGTTCCATGACAAATGATGAGTATACTAGAAAGTTTTTGGAGTTGTTGAGATATGTGCCTTACCTCAAGGAGGAGAAGGCCAAGGTTCAGAGATTCGTCAGTGGGTTTCCAAAAGAATACATAGACCATATTGAGTTCGATGAGCCTAAATCATTAGAGGAGGCCATTCGAAAGATGAAGCACTGTTATGAGCAGTCAAAAAGAAAATTTGAGCCTAAACATGATTTGAAAGGAAATGAGAAAGCTAAAGGAATATGGCCACCAAAGCTAGAAATACCACAAGATGCAGGTAAGAAAGAAAACGTGGTTCATTACAAGAAGTTCAATACAACTGGGAAGGGAGTTGGAGAGCAGCAGACTAGAGGTGATGGTAGAGCACCATTGCAGTGTTGGATATGTGGAAAGGATCGTCGTAAGAGGGAATTTCTGAAGTACCAGGGTGGTAGACCCCAGATCTATAATGCACAGGAGGTGAAAACATTTGGCGATGTTGGTCACAACATTCCTAGAATTTATGCAGATGTGGATAATAGGTAGGAAGATCATCATGCTTCTTTCATTGAGATGGACAATAAGCTTTATGATCAAGTTGTTTCTATTTTGATTTATCTTGGATATAATTATAGTTATATTAATCCTGACCTGGTGGATAAGTGTGGTTTGAGAAAATAAATGCATGCATAATATTGGTTAGTGTAGTTGGCTACAGGTATAAAGAAAAGAGTTCATCATTGGGTAAGGGCTTCTGCATTTGAGTTAAATGGTATGCCTACAAGATCACACTTGAACATATTTCCATTGGGATCATATAATATGTTATTGGGTATGGATTGATTATATCTTCACAGGACCAAGGTGGATTTTTATGACAAAGCCATTGAGTGCTTAGATGACAATGGGGAAAGAAGAAAGCCAGATCAGTTAGGATGGTGACAACTATGAAGGCCAAGCATAATCACAGGAAAGGGTGTGTCTTATTTGCAGTACATATCTCTAGCGACAAAGGTAAGGAAGTTGAGGATTTAGATGTTTTGAGAATGTATCCAATTCTACAATAGTTCCAGGATGTATTTCCCACAAGGATTTCAGATTTTCCACCTCACAAGGAAGTAGACTTTTCTACTGAGTTGGTACTTAGGGAAACACCAACATCAAAGGCATCTTACATAATGAGCACACCTGAGTTGGTAGAGTTAAAGTTGCAGTAGAAATAGATGCTTGATAAGGGATACATTAGGCCAAGTTTATCACCATGGGGCGCACTAGTGTTGTTCGTGAAGAAGAAGGATGTCACTCTCAGATAGTGCATTGATTATAGGAAGTTAAACAAATTGACCATCAAGAACAGGTGCCCATTACCGAGGATTGATGACTTGTTTGATCAATTGAAGGGAGCATCAGTGTTCTCAAAGATTGATCTAAGATCCAGATATCATTAGGTACACATCAAAGAAGAGGACATCTACAAGACCGCATTCAGGACCAGGTATGGGCATTATGATTTTATTGTAGTTCCATTTAGTTTGACTAATGCTTCAGCTACATTTATGTGTTTGATGAGCAATGTTTTGCATCCCTATCTGAACAATTTTATTATTGTATTCATTGATGAAATCTTGGTATATTCTAAAAATGAGGAAGAGAATGTCGAGCATTTGGAAACAATGTTGAGATTGTTGAGAGAGCATCAATTATATGCTAAGCACAACAAATGTAGTTTATTTCATGCTAAGGTATATTACTTGGGACATGTTGTATCCAAGGAGGGCATAGCGATGGATATAGAAAAGGTAAGAGCCATCATGGAGTGGGCAACTCCTAGAAATGTAGATGGGGTGAGATATTTCATGGGATTGACAGGCTATTACAGGAGGTTCATCGGGAACTTCTCACATATTTCTTATCATATTATATCATTGTAGAGGAAAGGTAAGAAGTTTGAGTGGACAGAGGAGTGTGAGGCTCGTTTTGAGCAGCTTGTGCAGTTTTTGACACATGCTCTAGTCTTAAGGATCACAGATCTAGACAAAGATTTTACAGTATGTACAAATGCTTGCAAAAGAGGGCTTGGTGGAGTCCTTATGCAAGATGGAAAGGTGGTATGTGATGAGTCACGAAAACTAAATGAGAACGAACATAAATATCCAACACATGACCTTGAGGTAGTAGCGATCATACATGCATTGAATATGTGGAGGCACTATATTCTTGGTGGGAGGTTTGTACTGATGAGTGATCACAATAGATTGAGGTATTTGTTTGAACAGCCAAATCTGAATGTTAGACAAGCTAGATGGTTGGCTACGATCAGTGAGTTTGATTTTGAGATCAAATACATCAAAGGTAAAGATAATAGGGTCACATACGCTCTTAGCAGGTGGATACAGGTAAATCACATTGCAGCTATGAGCTCCTATGGGACATATTTATAGGATAGGATCTTGCAGGTTGGTCAGCAGGATGCCAGGTATATGGAGCTTAGGCATAGATTGTAGTAGGGTAAGGGTACAAGTGGAGGTGTACAAGATGTGGACTATCATCTAACGGCAGATGGATTGGTCAAGTTTAGAGACATTATATATGTGCCAGACAATAGTGAGCTCAAGAAGGTGATCTTGAGGGAGTTTCATGCAAAACCATATTTAGGTCACCCAGCTATCAAAAGACATTGATTCTAATGAAGAGGTTTTATTATTGGCCAAATATGAGGAAGGATGTAGTAGAGTTTGTGGCTAAGTGTTTGGATTGTCAGTAGGTAAAGGTGGAGTGTAGGCATCTAGTTAGTCTACTAATCCCTATTGCAATTCCAAAATGGAAATGGGGGGTCATTTTTATGGAATTTATCACAAGTTTTCCGAGGAAAGTGAGACAACATGATTCCATCATGGTTTTTGTGGACAGGTTGATGAAGGTTGCACACTTCATCCCAGTGAAGACTACGTATTAAAATAACGATGTAGCACAAGTGTTCATCAGAGATGTGGTCAGACTACATGGTGTTCCAAAGAAGATTGTGTCAGACATGAATGCAAAATTCACTTCCAAGTTTTGGAAGGAGTGATCCAGGTGGATATTGGTGGCTACCCACCTATTCCATTTGGACCCCCACCATCGGTTCTTTCAGTTTTTCACTTTCAGCATAACTTACTATTTTTAGCAGGTTTTTGGGTCCTGAACTTTTGGGGCCGTAATGATCTAGGTGGATATTGGTGACCACCCACCTATTCCATTTGGAACACCATCACCAGTTCTTTCAATTTTTCAGTTCCAATACAACTTACTATTTTTAGCAGTTTTTCAGGTCCTGAACTTCCGGAGCCGTTTTGAGGCCCTAAACGACGTTTTTGGGAAAACCAGGAGCAACATGGGTCCATGGACCACTATTTCATGCACAAAAAGTTGTACTCCTTAGATAGATCTTTCTAACAAGGTATAGTGTGCGTCAAACGAAGATCATATGCCAAAGTTACGTCCCCAGGAAGTTGAAACACCAATTTACCCAAACGAGGTCCATAGTTTTGGTGCTTCATCTCCTAGGGTTAAGTTTTTGGACGTTTAGAGTTTTTCGTTGTTTCTCAATAATAAAAAGGCCCTTGAGCCTCATTGTAACACAATTCAAAGGCATGTTTCTACCACATCTCTTTTTAGAGATAAGCTACTAGTGCCCTAGCTAGTTTATTTCCATTATGTCTGTAAGCATATTTCTGTTATTTGATATTTAATGAAATGAAGTATAATTTCCACTGAATCTTTGTGTTTATGTCTATTTATGTATTTTATTGTGTTCCTACATAAATCCGGATTAGTGGTATCAGAGCGGTCTTCTCTTTCTCTATTTTTCTTTGCATGTCCCCAACGTGGTCAGGATATAAGGAGTTAGGGCTCGATTTGGTTAAACCCTTGTAAGATCAGCCTCGCAAACCCATATGACCTCCCATGGAAGAGAAAAGAAAGCTGAGGGAGTAGGAGATCCTATCAAAATATTGCTTGAGGAGGCCCTCGAGAAACAAAGGAACGCAATGATGGACAACTTTGCTCAGATCCTTCAACGATTGCCCACCTACGATGCATCTGCATCCAAAAACTACTCTGGAGGCACCACTCCTTTCAAGTTACATGTAAAATTTTACATTCCTGTATTTTAAGGCCATATAGATTCAGACGTTGTCGATAGATGTTTGAATTTTCTAGAAGGGTATTTCTCAGTCCATGATTTCTCCGACCAAGAAAACATTATTTTTACACTCCTCAAAGCTACCCCCCATGTCAAGGACTGGTGGGAAACGTACTGTGAGAAACAGGATGAGGGAGAACCCTCTTTATTCTCGGTTGTACCCACTTGGAATTCGTTCCGAGACGACATGAAGGAACAATATTACCCTGTGGGGAGCTATGCGGACAAGTACATCCAATGGACCATGTTGCGGCAATAAAGGGATTGAGATGTGCACGAACTGACATATTTTTTCCATACCCTACACACAAAATTGGGTATTAAATATTTAAAGAGACATTTGGTGCTCAAGTACCGCAGCTGTCTGCACAAATACATTCAGGAGGAAATGGAGTTCCTCTACATTACATCGCTTGGCACAGGATATCACTATGTCACCAAGATCGAGGAGAAATTTAAGAAAAAGAAGCGAGACTTTGGATTCGCGAATCTGAATCCATGAAAAGGCGCCCCCGAACTGTAGAAAAAGGGGCAAGGCTCACCGATGTTGCTCACACCAAAATTTTTACTCCTCAGATATATCTTTCTAACAAGGTATGGTGTGCATCAAACATAGATCATATGCCAAAGTTACGTCCTCGGGAAGTTGAAACACCAATTTACCCAAACGGGGCCCATAGTTTAGGCACTTCATCTCCTAGGGTTAGGTTTTTGGATGTTTAGAGTTTTCCATTGTTTCTCAATAATAAAAAGGCCCTTGAGCCTCATTGTAACACAGTTTAGAGGCATGTGGCCGCCACATCTCTTCTTAGAGATAAGCTACCAGCGCCCTAGCTAGTTTATTTCCATTATGTCTGTAAGCATATTTTTGTTATTTGATATTTAATGAAATGAAGTATTATTTCTGCTGCATCTCTGTGTTTAGGTCTATTTTTGTATTTTATTGCGTTCCTACATAAATCCAGATCAAGGAGTTATTTTCAGGTTTGGGCACAAGTTGGCCTTCAATACAATAGATTGATAGACAAAGAGGGTCGACAAAATCTTAGAGGACATGTTGAGGATGTATGTGATGCATCAACAACGGAAGCGGGAAGAGTATCTACCATTGGTTGAGTTTGCATACAACAATGGGTATGAGGAGTCATTGGTGTTAGGAAGATAAATCCCTTCTGCGGATAGAAGCAATCTCCCTAGATTTCCAACAAAACCTAATAACAAACTTTAAAAGAATTGCTACCTTTCCTTAGCCTATAACTAATACAAGAAACATGTAGTATGTGAAGGATCACTTACCTATTAACGAAGTGCTTGTGTAAGTCCTTTCAACGCTTTCCACAACCAACTTTTCCTCAATGCCTTAAAGGCTTCCCAAATGCTTTCCACAACTTCTCCATGATGCTCTAAAAGAGGTCTGCATAGACAAAGACATTCAAAGGGATCAAAGCATCTTGCATATGAAAGAAAAGGTAAATGAAATCCCTAACTTAGCATAAAACATATAATTGAATCAATAATCGATCATAAACCATTCGAGTGATCAAGGAATCTTGCAAATAACATAAAAAATAGATGCAATTAGGAAAGAATAATTAATTTACATTGAATTGAAAGGAAAAAAAGCTTACAACTTGGTTGTCTTTATGTCACAAGCCTCTTCCAATGGTCTCCTTCCCTTCCCTTGATGACAACTTCTTCAGAACCAAACAAACAACATAAGTTTTCAAATCCAAGTCTCTCATTCCTTTAGTGCTATGCTTAATTTATAGGTATAAGGAGGACGTTTCTAGTTCCTCTTCTCAAGGGATATGATGCTTAAGATGAAGAGATTAGTTCCATGTACCAAGGGATAAGGCATAGGCATGTAGTGGTTCGAGGTTTCTAAATTGGATAAGATTCCTTAACCAAAGCTTCTAGAATTTTCTTTTTTATGTTTACTTTCGGTGAAAATAATTGCGCAGTTTATAGTGGAAGATAGTGTGCATATTTGTGCAGGTAACAATGGTAGAAACTGCGAATTCACATTAATTGACTGAGAAACTATGCATAGGCTCAAAAAGGGTTTTTAAACAATGTAACCCAAAATTCCTTTTGTCCCTCGTATTGTTTTACTTCAAGCTTCATAGGGGATTTGCTTGAGACACTCTTCGGATGGTGAGAGATTTTAATCAATAGTTATGTTGACAAAATATAGTGTAACAAATTTCCACCTAAAGTGCAAAGCCAAAAAATATGTTTGATGACTAGAGCGCTTTATCATGTCAAAGGTTCAGATTAGCGATCAATTGGTTAAGGACCTGAAACAAACATTCAAGGATTACCATATCACGCTTTCATATAAACATCACTAAGGTAGAAATTCCCATACTGACAAGTATCTCAAAGAATCAGTATGGGAATACATCTAAAGATCCATGTCAACATAAGACACAATATGGACGCAACCATCAATGGATCTATGTTTACAATCATGAATATTTAATAACTCCACACAGCCTGGATGGATGAAACTATATCCAGCGTCTTGATCTCCATCTATATCGACGTACGAATCTAACCATGTGATCCAGGTGAAATTTTAATACCCTTTTAACCAAGGTATTTTACTTCAACTGATGTGTTTGAATTACAATTTATCAAAATCATTAATGAACAAATATGTAGATATAATTAAGAGGAAAACATGTCGACAATCATACGAAAAAATGCAAGATGTTTAAAAAACAAAGTTTGTCCAGTGTGGATTATGTCTATGGGCCTCGATGTCTCGATGGTGTTGGCCGCTTCATTCGGTGTTGTAACTGGTGATAATGTACATGGATGTTGTTGAATTGTCATACAAGGAAAATCCCTCAACATGAGTGGCAAAGTCTCTCCATGAGACATTCTATTACAAGGAACTCTCACTCATCACAAACCTCCTATCAGCATGACAAATTCACACATGGTGACAAATATTATACCGCAATCAAGGCAACAATGGATCTCACAACATGAATCACCATCCATGACACCACATCAATACACGTAAATATTCCGCATCTTACATCAACAAAAATCAACAACAACAAATAAACATGAAGAATTCACATCATACATCAAGCATGAATCAACATGACATAAATCATACTACAACAATAATCAATGAAGTATATGGCAACAACACTTCATATACCTCAACTCTAATGTTGGCTAATATATAGGCTGCTCAATCGCTGGATTTGAATGCACCATCACAAACGTGGCGTCGAATGGTAAGAAATCAATTGTCCACATGCTGAAATCTCACACTGTCATCCCGAGCTTGGAAAATGGCCGAAAAATATAAGGGTCAGATGGTAAATCTGACTACACTGTTGGATTCGTGTCACCGAGAGGTGTAGGATCGACTGTCAATTTTCTAAATTCTGACACTGTCAAAATTTGGGCTGTAGGGAATCTTTTAGATTCCCATTAGATTCCTCAAAGATGATGCTCCACAGGGAATCTGGAAATATAAAACTCAAAACAAGAATCTGATATCACCATTGACATCCTTATGAAATTACGAGAAGAATGAGTATAAATTTGACCTCATTCCGACTCCAGCGAATTTCAGCCTCTAAGGAGTCTGGAAGATTCCCTCAAGATTCTCGAATATTCTCTTCCACTGGGAATATTCTCTGTCTCAAACTGCATGCCACCATTCTGCCTCCTCTGCCTCAAACTACGTGCCCGAGTCTGGCCTGACCTGCCTTCTCTTTTCTCATGGCTCCATCAGCCTCCTTGTGCCCTCATCTCTCATGTATTCTCCATTGTTCTCCGTGGTTTCCTTGAACCATTTGAATGGAATTTTATAATAAAGTGTGAGGATGAATAAGACAAAGTGTGAGGTTGGCACATTGGTTGGCATAATCATATTAAGATAGTTGTCGTTGGGAGGTTTTGAGTTCAAATCCCATTGACTCTCAATATTATTTTAAAGCCCAATTTTAGTTTTAATATAGTTTTTTCACACTATATTTTATATGGAATTCACATCTCCATATTGTAACGAATCCCAAAAACAAAAATGGAAGTTTTTTTTTAATATGGAATTTAACCATATTTAATATAATTTTTGTTACATAACAATTTACCATATTTAAATTGATTTTGATTGTTTAATAACTACATTTAATATATCCCCGGATGCGGGTGTTTAAAGGTGCATATATGGCTCTGTGCTTGTCGGATGGCGCGTGGCAAGGCCACATGGCCACCCACAAGCCACACCTATGGCCATCAATTTCATTTACTAACTTGGGACGTCACCCCGAGCAACATTTACTCTGCTGCGAACATCGAGGCTGATCCTGTCGCATCAAAATGCCGCTCCTTGTTCACTCGTCCGGCTATGTTCTTCCGCTCTCTGAATCTACCTTTCAGCCTTCTGGTTCTGCCTTTCGGCCCTCTGTTTCTATGCCGTTCCAGTCTTCCCCTCTGTGAAGCTTCTGCTCCCCTGAGGTTGCGGAGCCAAGCTTCCGCACGTAAACTAGGTGATGCTGCAGTCTTCGAAGCTGCATTGAATTTCTTCTGGGCCACCATTACTCTCAGAGTATCCTTTGCCAATTTCACTTCTCTGCTACCTCTGGCCGCAACCCCTCCTCCGCGCTTCAGTTTCCTTTCGCCAGCCTTGCTCCCTCCACTTCTTAGAGCGCCTTCCACCCCCACTATGCCAATATGCCTCGTCTCAGGCATCGCATGCGATGCAGGCGTGGCAGTAGCAGGGGCCGCGCTTCTCGTCCGTTCCCCTCCTCGTCCTCCTCCCTTGAGCATTCTTGGGGCGGGTACCTTAAAACCCGCAGCGGACATGGTCGTCTGTTTAGTCTGTCTCATTCCTCTGCTCGACCCCCTGCCTCTGAGCCATCTCCGCAACCTCCGCCTTGCCTGGTCCCCTCAACCTTTCTGCAGACCTCCACCACTGCCCAATTCCACTTTCATTGCACCTCCGACCGCCCTCATGTCGTAGCCACCATCTCGGTTTCCTTCCGCGAGGAACTCGCCGAGGCTCCCAGCCATAGTCAGCCCATCTTGCAAACGCGCCCTCGTAGCGACCTCGGCCCTTCTGAAGAGGTGAATAAGCAACAGGTTCCTGGAAAGCATAATTCACGCTCCGACAACTGTAGCAACTCGGGATACAGTATCAATGATAATGAGCAGAGTAGGCAGGCCAGTGGTAAAGGTGATGATGCCACGGAGCCACGACAGGCTGCACCAGGCTCCCAACAAGCTGATGAAGATGAATACAGATGCCTCATAGTCGAAGAACCACCTCCAGCACCCCATGATACTTAGACTTTCAAGTTTTATCCAGTTTACGGATCCTAGCATCATAGTTTTGTTATCTGTTATATCTATGTTTGGTACAATCACTCATGTCTGTATAACGTTGGTTTCCTCACTCGAGGCAGTGACTCAAACTCTCTTTGGGCTGGTTTCCCCTGCGTGGGCAGCTCCGTTTTTGATGTTTTGTTGCAAACAATGCCACTGATACAAGCCTGAACTACAGAGGACAGAGCCTCCATGTATTATATGTTTAACTAACAGAATTTAATCTTACTTAGAAAAAAAAAACTATATGCAATAAATGGTTATTTTTTTAATGATTTATTTTTATGTGGGAAATTAAATATCATTTTGTTTTGTCTTTTCTACAGGGGCAAGGAGCCAATGGAGGAGCGCCATGTCTCAATAGCTGAGGGGATTTCCATGTGGGTCCCACGTGCTTACTGAGACACCATGTGGCATGTTGTGGGTCCCACTTCCCTTGCCTTAACAAAACTTCAAACTGCTCTAACTTTCTTATACGAGCTCGGATTGACGTGTCGTTCGCATTGTTGTGATTAGGGCGACGAGCTCTTCAATATGAAGCTGAGTTTTTCAATTTCCTATCACTTTGAATTTCAAGATTTCATAAGCCCTCTTTGTCCTGTGTGTGTCTCTAGAGCCACCTGGATCACCATGTCAGTAAATGCCTTGAAGTTGAACATGGTAGAAACCACCTGATTACCAATCAATGATAAAAACCATTAGAAGGTGTGAGAGAAACCACCAATAATGACAATGGCTCTCAAGGTACTCTAGTATAATATATGAAGTGTGATTAAATGTTTTGAAGTCGAACACTCATAGAATCATTCTATCGAATGCCAATTATGAGAACTTGTCGTCGAAAGCAAGAAACCTGCCACTGAGCCATGCAAACTCCAAGGTATTGAAAGGATGTTTCTAAGTCAACTTATTAGATAATGAGCTGACGTCAATAGGAAGCAACTCGTCGCAGGAGGGCCTTGATGTATCCCCCATCAACGACATGAAATGGGTATTAAGTTTTGAAAAACAAAATGGAGTGATTCAAGACTGACTCAGGGATGACTGACGTGATTGAAGGTTATGATTTGCAAGGTAATTTTGACTGAGGTTAGAATTATCTTGAACATATTGGCGACATGACACTTAGACCTGACAACATTTGACTCAACGATAATACCCAAAACCAACTAAAGACTTTCAATGAGGTTTGATTAACTATGAGACAAATGGAATTTCCAACCCGGACACAAATGTGACAAAGTGCCATGTTCAAGAGCGACATACTACCTTTAATAATAAAAAAATGAACGTTGCTTCCCAATTTTCCCCCACCATTACTGGAAAGTACCCCTTTATTTTTTTCAAGCTTTAGGAGGATAACATTTTCATGTCCCATAAGCTCATCCTTCAAATGAGTCATTCAAAGTATTTTTAATGAACCCTAGGAAGGAGTGGTTCGGTCTCGTCATGATTGAGAAGTCCTACACTGTTTAGATTTTATGAGTCCAGTGAAGAATAACTCGATGCCATTTTCATATTTAAAGAGATTTGAAAAGACAAGAAAAAAACTCATTCATCTCTTTCAACGTAAAATTTTAACAAGCCCGGAGAAAGTAAAGCTCGGTGTTTTTCAGTTTTAGGGTGTTAGGAGAAAAACATAAGCAAAATCCATAATGTTCTTTTTTGTAAATTCAGTCCCTCGATCCTAAAAAGGGATAAAATCATACAGGAGAGAAATCTATTGACAATGATTAGTCAACGCATACCTTTTTCATAAATTTTCTAGTTCATTCCGGAAAAGGGGTAAACTTATACTGAATAGACGACTGTTCATTTACTTTTTCGAGTTCGAATAGTCAAGTACTCAATGATCTTTCCATCTTCAGAGAGTCTGAAAAGGGCTTAAAAGAGAACTCCAGGGTTTCACTTTTTCATAAATTTAAGGATCCAAAAAAAGTGATAAAATTTTGCTCGTATAACCGGCTTTCAATTTAATTTATGAGCAGGAAAAGACATAAAGAACTTGACATTTTCATGTGTTTTACGAGCATGAAAGATAGCATAAGAAAATCTAGGATTTTCGTGAGTTTAACGAGTCTTGCAAATAATAATTGAAATGGACTCGAGATAGGTTTCATTTTTATGCAAGCTTGAAACAGAGAAACACTATGCTTGAAAGTGGATTTTATTTTTACACAAGCTTGAAATAGAGAAAACTATGCTTGAGAGTGGTTTAACTTTTACACAAGCTTGAAAAATAGGAAAACTATGCTTGAGATAGGTTTGCTTCATTTTGACACAAGGTTGAAATAGAGGAAAAAGTGTGATTGAGATAAGTTCTGATGCCCCCCAAGCATAACCTGCAAGGGCATGTGCCCCCCTGAGCTTCATTTCATTCACCTAAGTACACTACTGGTTACTAATAGTTGGATGGAATGAAGGTTCATTTAAGAGATTTGATGAAAGACTTGACTCAATTAAGGGAGGATTTGTTTCATTTTTTAACGAGCTTGACACAGGAAAATAACTATGCTCATGGAACCTTGTTTCATTTTTTAACGAGCTTGAAACAAGAAAAGGAACCATGCTCATGGAACCTTGTTTCATTTTTTAACAAGCTTGACACAAAAAAATGAACTATGCTCATGGAACCTGTTTCATTTTTTAACAAGGTTGACACAGTAAAAGAACCATACTCATGGGAACCTATTTCATTTTTTAACGAGGTTGACACAGTAAAAGAACGATCCTCATGGGAACTTGTTTCATTTTTTAACGATGTTGACATAGTAAAAGAACTATACTCATAGGAATCTGTTTCATTTTTTAATGAGGTTGACACAATAAAAGAACTATCCTCATAAATACTTGATCATGGAATCCATATATAAGGAACACATGCCAAGGGAAACATCTCTATCATGGATTCCAATATGTCTTCATCATAAGGAAGAATAGTTCTCTGGAATTAACGCATGTCAAGGGAATCAATAGGGATAAGAAAGTTGGGTTCAAATGTCCCCATTTAAAGGTACATCATGTCAATTACTGGGTATGAGTTAAAAGAAGTCAAGCAAGAAATGAGAGGCTTGCTTACATTGGTAACTGAATGCATGGGATAGGTTGCCACATAATTAACCTGTGGCGGGGCAGATACCACTTCCATATAAGGAACATTTAGGGATGTCGAATGACTGGTGGTCGAATCAAGATCAATGAATGAAAGCTGCTCAATAGTCACAATGTTTCCATTGTGATGGGAAGACATCACTCGAAAGAGTGTAGACATGACAAATTTCATGGCATAAACATAGCCTTGCCCAAGGAGAAAATTGAAATCCAAGGGGCCTTGGACTACCATAAGATCTATACAAACAATTTTACCTTCCAAGGTAATAGGAAACTTTGGAAGGATCCCTAAAGGTTCACTAATTGTTCTGTTAAATGCTAACAGATTCTGTGTAACAAGAAAAATCTTAGGGGAACCCAAAGCTTGCCAAGAGGTTGAGGATAAAATACTAACAAAATCTCCTTCACCTACATTTTTGTGACACACATTCTTACCATGCACTTTCATAATGATTTGGAAAGGGGTGGAAGAAGGAATATGAGGCTCTGTCAGTCTACTTCAATCAAAGGAAAATACCTCAGTACTTGGAGGGGGTTCCGTAGTAGCGGGTGTAATGCCCCCTTGTGTAGTAGAATCTGAAGTAACAAGAAGAACCTAAGCGGTATGAATTTCACTCTCTACAGGGAGAGTCAGATCGACTCAATGTGAAATTGAGTTGACCACTTGATCAACTAACGGTTCATCAACCTGAGTGGTATGCATTTCAATATCCAATGGAAGAGTGTGATTGATTGTACTTGGAATTAGATTAATCACTTTGTCAACTGACGGTAGGTTGGGAGAAAGCTTATGGTAACCTGTTGGAAGTTGTTGTTGTTGAGAAACAGTAAGGTTTTCCAACAATTTCTAGGCTTCATCCATGTGAGGGAAAAGGTGAGCTTGATGAATCCCTTTGCATAACCTACAAGGAAACCTAACTTTACCATTTTTCCATGGAACCAGACAATCACTAGTTGATGGATCAACAGTAAGTTGATAATAATTTTCTAACCATACTTCCAAGACCTTAGGAATACCATGATAATTGATAAGGAAGTGGTCACCCTTACAAAGCTTGCAACGGTATTTGGGCTTATGGTTTTCAAACTTTTGTGGTTTTCGTTGATTGCAGAATCCAGATTATCCACAGTATCATAAAACAATGGTCGGCGTTTTGAATCCCAATGGGGATCCATCTTCACGACGAGAAATGAATGAAGAATGAAAGAAGGTTGCAAAAGGTCAAGGTATAAATAGTGAAGGGCTGAGAGGATGAAAAGAGCCACAATAGATTTTATAATTTATTTAAAGTAAATTTTTATTTTTATTTTTAACAAAAATCCAATGTTTTATAATATATATATATATATATATATTAAGTTTTTATAAATTAATTTTAATTTTAAATAATAAATATTTATTTTTTTTAAAATTAATTTAAATAATAAATATATATATATTTTTATTTGATAAATATTTAAAACTAATTATAATTATTTATTATTATTTTAATTTTAAATTTTCATTTATTATAAACCCTTAAGTGCTACTAAATTAATTTTAATAAATTAATTTTAATTATAATATAATAACCCTAAATTTTGGAGGTTTCCTCAACATTACCAATACTTATAACCATTGTTAGTTGGTTGACTTTTTTCTTATCTTGATTCTTCTTATTCTTCCCTTTTTTCTTCTACTTAGCCACCTGGTTACTAGCATCAAGGCTTTTACCAAGCAAAGAATAAGAAAGGGAGGAAGACATGTTGGGTGAAGAAGGTAAAGGGTCAACATGAGGTTGGTGATGTTGAGATGGTGAACTTGGTTGAGGTGAAGCATTCAGTTGAGGTGGAACAAATTGAGTATTTGAGGTCAAAGAAGTTGAAAACAACCATATCAGCAAACCTATGGTAAATCTAGGTAATGACAATATAGCCACATAAGAGGAACAACATTTGCAAAGAAAGGAAAAGGACTAGGATTTTTGTTAAGAGGGATTCCTTGGTTGGTAAATTCCAGATTTTTTGCCATTGGATTCAACTTTCAGTGAATTTTAGTTAAAAATTTAACAATATTAAACATCCAAATTCACAGTCCACACCTAAGGCCTCTAAAAAGTAAAAACAAACCAATAACACATGCTAACAAATCTAGGAGTAAAACCACACAAACAACATTTTCACAGAGAAATCACTAGTTGGTGATGAAATGCAACGTCGATAAAATCAAGGCGAAAAGTATATATAGATAGAGTGGGTGGAACCAGTTACCCAGACAACCTGCTTAATGAAATAATCTGGTGCAAGTAACTCCATTTATGTAATCGAGTGAAGACTACCCTCCAAAAGGTCCAAGTGAGTCTAGTCAATGTTTGTTCCAGGTACAGTAGGGACCTTCCCTCTACTGTCGCCTCGGGAAATATCTCTAATATTATGGTCACTAAGGTTACCACTTACAACAATTCAACCTGGCGCTACAATCGCAGATTGGACATACAGGCAAGGGAAGAGTAACAAATCTCAATCGCCTTGAAAATTACTCAACATGGATAATCTGAGGTTTACCTCCAAGTGACCCCAAGTACATTTCGACACCATTTGTAATGTGTGAAAACCACTCTACCATAACCAATGAAGCAGGTACGATCAATTCACTAGGTCTAATATGATCTCATGCTTGACTCCCTTGTAAGAGTAGCTTCCCAAAGAAAAATTGCAATAAATGGATTCACTCCCTATCGCAAGATTTTACTGTTTGCTTATAGATTTGGAAAGTTAACTCACTTCCCTATCCCAAAGCCCTACAACCTTATCTAATGTAGGTGGAAAAGAGTCCTAAAAATATAAAAATTTATAGATTTGTTTTATTAGCATTGTGTTTTAAAGTTGTTATTTACTCAGAGGGCAATGGATATGAAACCAATGGTGTTATGACCTCACCCAAAATGGAGTGCAATCGAATATGATAATGTAATATTTTCACTTCGATGAATCCTAACTAAAGTAAGGAGAGAGGTTACATTCACTTCCAACAATGCAAGAATTGATAAATAAGAGAAGATATAACAGATTTTCTAATGCACTAATTTTCAACAAGAAAATATTTATGCTAATAAATTCCAAGCAAATTTTTTGTTTTAATGTATTAAAATAAGCATAAAAACATGCAAATTCAAATGAGGACTATCCTTTAATGAGAGACACTATGTTTTCAACCGATGAAATAACACTTTAAAATAGGAATAAATGAATATATTATGAGATTCATTGAAAGAAAATAGATTCACACAACCAATTCCAGAAGTGAAAGACTCTTTTTTGATAGATCAACAAACCAACAAAAACTCAAAACCCAAAAATGTAAAGGTAAGTGATTTTCCTAAAAAATACAATCAAAGACACTAATTTAAATCTACGGGTGACTTTTCTAGAATGTAAACTATTGTTATAAAGTATTTTGTCTCACTCCTTGATTCATGCCATGAGCTATCGAACTTTTCCCCAAATGTCACAAAGTAACAAAATATGTTAATGTGTTCACCATCAAAACATGATTAGAGCATCCTTGAAGAACAAAAGAAGAAATTCCTTGAAGAAATTATGGAGAGGATTTCCAAAATTCCTATTTGCAGGCCCGACCCGGTCCTCATGCCTTATGCCTCATGCTTGTCACCCTCACCATTATATGTGTCTAGTGCTGCCAACACGGGAATTTATGTGAAAAAAGTCTGCTGCTCCTCTTCTAGCAGTTTCTCCAAAAATGGAGGAGAATATTCTCTTGTTAGAAGCCTCGAGAATGGAGAGCTAGTTACAGGTGAATAAGGATTGGCTAAATATCACCCATTTCAATCCTTTGATCCTAATATTATGGATCTTCCCCTTAAGATGTGGACCTTCTTCCCCCTTTTGTGGATCTCTAAGTCCCTCTCCTTCCTTATAAATGAATTCCCTACATTACTCAAATGGTTGATCAATGCTCGTTTCCTTCCATGCGCTCAGTTGTGCCTAAATGCCACCATTTTTTGAAGGATAAAGGAGTGCTTGAAGGTCTTAGCTAGGACATGGAAATTCATCCAAATGATGCTTCCAACATCAGAGCTTAAGTGGTTGTATTCTTCCCTTAATTTCTATTAATAATACGTTATATGTTTGCTTCCCATAAATGTGTGAATAATTACTCATTTAGTGTGATACTCTCTAATCTGTCATATAGTTTATGTTAGAATGAATTATGCTATGTATGCTTTTGTCATCTCTATTTGATCTTCCTTGCAGGTATTCATCTATAACGACATAAAGACGATAGGACTTGGAAGTGAGAAGATCAAGAAACGACACCAACGGGCATTAGCATCAGAGTTAGGTAGGCCATCTATCTTACTTTGTACTTTGTGTTATAAAATAGGGAATATTACACATATTTTTTTTAGTTTGTTTCTAGATCCTTCCTTTAGGACTAGAGAGATCACTTATGTTTGCAGAAAGAATTGTCTGTACAAAAAAATGGCGACTTCGTTAGGGATCGAACCCAAAATCCCTAATAGATGGATCAAAGGCTTGAAATGGGATATCTCGACCCAATCCTTATTCACCTATAACCAGTTCTTTGTTCTTGAGGCTTCTAGTAAGAGAATATTCTCCTCCATTTTTTGAGAAACTGCCAGAAGAGGATTAATGTGCTTTTCAACTTAAATTCCCATGCTGACAGCGCTAGACACATATAATGGTGAGGGTGAAAAGCATGAGGCATAAGGCATGAGGACCGTGTTGGGCCTGCAAATATGATTTTTGGAAAGCCTCTCTAGAATTGCTTCAGTGGCATTTCTTCTTTTATTCTTCAGGGATGCTATGATCATGTTTTGATGGTGAACACATTAACATATTTTCTGACTTTATGACATATGGGGACAAATTCGACAGCTCAAGGCATGAGTCAAGGAGTGTGACTAAATATTGTATAACAAATTCCCCCTAAAGCATGAAGGCAAAACGAGAAGTGATGGTTGAAATGCTTTACAAGTCAAGGCTATGACTTAGGAAGCCACCATTAGGAGACCTACAAATCAAACATAGTAAAATACATATAACATCTCTAATTTTAGTATGTCCAATAATACATCTACTAATAGGCATCTAACAATACATGAGCCCATGGCATGGATGCAACCATCCATAAAGAAGGGATCATGTGTATAATCATGAATACTAAATAAATCCACGCAACATGGACATATCCGATGAAACCCATGGTCTTCACCTCTATCCCAACCCATCTAAAGTACAAATATAACCATGTGAATAAATGTATTAAAGTCGAACATGGTAGAAACCACCTGATTACTAGTCGATGATGTAAATCGTTAACAAGCACGAGAGGAACCACCAATGATGATGATGGCCCTCAAGGTACAATAACACAATCTACAACTATGAATAATGGGGTTGAATTTGAACACTTGTAGAATCATTCGATCGAAGGCCAATGATGTGAACTTATCGTCGAATGCGAAGAACCTACCATTGAGGCATGCAAGCTCCAAGGTACTAAAAGGGGGTTTCTAGATCATCTTCCTGGATAATGAGATGGAGTCGACAAGAAGTGATTCGTCAAAGGAGGGCCATAATTTTTCCCACATCATCGACACGAAACAAAGGATTTTTTCAAAATTGATGAGAGTGATTTAGGATTGTGGCAGATAAGGTCAAATGAGGAACAAGAGATTTGAATTTGCAGACAAGATTTCTCTTGAACATATTAGCTACACAACTCCGGATTTTGGTAGCATTTGACTCAAAATGGTATCAATGGTCATGGTGACGATATGATAGGATCGAATGAGAGACAAACGGATTTCCGAAACTAATGAAAGAAATATACCTTGAAACAAGATTCCCATAAACTATCTGTTGATGATTAATCAAAGCAAAAGCCTAAATACCCTTGCCTTATTTGTGTTGAAAATCATTACACTAAGGATTTCCCCTCTTGTGCCAATGTAAGTCGTCTTCTAAAAGGCACCCCAAGGATTCCAGTTGTGCTAAAGGAACATTTCCCATACCAATAGATGCAAATGGTATATCCATCTCAAGGTTAAACCTTCATGAGTGGCACGAAACCTATCAACGTAGCCATGAGATCAAAATATTATCCGACCCTTGAAAAATCCGTGGTGGATAAAGATGCCATTGATATACCCTCTTCCTCCGTTCCACCTAATTCTGGTCCTCTCCATATTGAAAAACCTAGCACTGATTCCATAATACGACCACCCCCCAAAGGTGTTCTTTGTAATCGACTTATAATCCGAATGTACGAGCTGCCCAACACTACAATATTGTAGAATATTTAGCTCAAGCACCCTCGACGATGTCAGCCTTGGAAGTCCTTCAAATGTGCCCATCACAAAGGAAGGCTTTTATATCCACTATTGGAGGAATTGATCCCACAAATTCTCGCTTGATCACTTTTGATCTTAAAAACCATGTTCCTCGCCTAAAACCTCAACTTGCTTTTCTCATACAAGTTTTCATTATGGGCAAGAATATTCATAGGATTGTTGTTGATGAAGAAACCTCCACATGCATCATGCACATCTCATTTTGGAAAGCCATCGACTCTCCTCCTCTCAACCAGTCCTCAAATAACTTAGAAGCTTTCGATGGTAGAGGTTTCCGACCATATGGTGTTCTCAACGCCTTGCCTATCTAGTTAGAAGGTAAAATTGTCAATATGGAGGTAGAATTTGTTGACGCAAATCTCAACTATAACCTTCTACTTGGACGTGGTTGGACTCATGCAATGGTTTGTGTGGTTTCTACTCTATTTCGTGTGCTTCGTTTCCCCCATCAAGGGAAGATTTTCGTGGTAGACCAGATAGCCTTATTTTATGCTGACTCATCAAATAGTAACGTGCCTTATGTTGGGAAAACCACCATTCCTTACGAAAGTGTCACAGTAGGTCTTTTTAAAGACTCTTATTTAATGGGAACTTTTTCTTTTCGTCCACCTAATGTCACCTCAATTAATATGATCTCATCTCCTCATGACCATTGGAGCATACCTAACCCTAATCAGATTGACCATTTTAGCAACACTATGCCACTCAGCCTCATTGAAAAAGCACATCAAGATGTCCTTTTGGCTTCTGCGTTTGCATCTGAAACAAATGATCGATTGAGTATGATCCTAGACTCGTATTCACAATCCTCTTCACTTGGTTTTTTGGATTCTGATGAGCTTTTGAACGAGACTTTTTCGACTAATGAAAGCATTGATGAAGTCATGTCACTTGATGAAAACCCTTGGAATGTGTTGTACTATTGAACAACCCCCCCCATTTATTTTATAATAATTAATATTGTAATAATAAATGGGGACCCTTTAATTTTTTTCTTCTAAAAGTCTTAGCAAGTAAGAGCTTTTCCTTAGATAATATTAAAGCATTGAGCTAAGCCACTTAGGACCAAACACTTCTTGCTTTATCGCAAAGCGCAAAATCCAAACTAATGCAGGTTAATCATAAGTTGGAATCCGCAAAATGCGATCATTAAAACCCTTTTTAATATTAAATGTAGTGTTAACCTTTTTCTCACTTAAAAGGCCTTGAAATATTTCTTAAGTCTAGAAAGCACTTATCTTAATGAGACAACATTTCGCATAAGGAAAAGCCGCTCAAAAAGTCAATAAATATACCGCACATTGCAAATTGCAAAATATAAACAAATTTTGAAATAACATATCCCCGACCTTGTGATACTGTGATACGACGATATATCAAACTTGTGATACTGCGATATTGCGACTTCGCGGTATTGCGATATTGTGAGATATTACAATTTTACGACTTTGCTACATTGGGATATTGCGATTTATCTTTATCGCAAGATCGACATCACATTTAAGTCATATTAATTTAAAATATCATTCAGACTTGCAATGCGATATGTTGATAAGACTTGAAAGGAATCACATGTAGGCCTTAATGCATAATCAATTGATCAGTCGCATTTACGTTTTTAAGGGCTCGAGAAGATTTGTATCTATTTACTCGTGTTTGCAATAAAAATCCCATCCTTATTGAATTTACTGTGTTAATTGAGTTTCCACTCTAATTTTTGCTTTACATTCATTATGTTTTATCTATTGATCAATCTGAGGAAACAACACTCGTAAATGACCAAGAAAGGAAAAAGGAAAATCGAGCCTTCTACGTTTGGAGACTCAGAAATGCATCCACTCTTTACTGATACTACATTCAACAAATATGGTGGAAATACATCGTGAGAAGCCATGTATAATCTATTGGAGGATGAAAATCCAACGATGCTAGAAATCAAAGCAACTACCGACGCTAAAATCTCATCTGAAGCTTCCTATTTTGAAGCATCATGCTCTTTCTTACACAGAATAGCTGCAATGCCCAAAATCCTGCCATACATGGATATGGTGAAGTGGATTATTGACAATGTGGATATTTCAGATAGGACATTCAGGAATTCAAGATAGGAAGCCATGGGGTCATTTACCTCATACAAATTACGTAGGATATATCACATGCCAGAACCTCAGAATCCCTATGACAAAGCTTTCATTGAGAAAATCACAAAAGAAAATGAAGACCTGATAGATGTCATGCAGACTTGGAGATCTGGCTCCAGAAAATTCAAATGGGAGAAAACTGGTATGTACCCAATTGCACCTCTAACAACCCCACATAGTTATGTAGCTGCGATGATGTGTAGGCTTTTTGAAAAAGTTGATAGTACCAAGTTTTCTATGGAATGGGTTTCAGTGATTGATGTGGTTATTAATGCTAAAATTATGAGTTAGAGTAATATTTTGTTAGACAACTTGGCTATGGCCATTATATAGTATAGTCACAACAGATTTGTCTCCACTCGGGTTATCCCTACTTTTTTTATGAGTGCATATGTAATGGATTCTATTTGTTTTTGTTCACGATTTCCAAACATGGGTTAGAATTGGACTCCGAAAGAACCTACTCCCATCCATGTGTATCATAAAATTTTATGGGAATCATAGTTTCGCCCCCATTTTTACAAGATTTTTCAAAGCATCATGTTGCCAATATATCAAACCATTTTTGATGTAAAATCCCCTAGGATTTCATAAGCAGCAAAGATAGATATCTTGCCGGTGGCGGGATGGTTTGGTGAAGAATCATTTACTTATATAAGAGTTTTTGGGAGTATTGCAGCTCCCCATGTTCTTCCGTATTATGTTCCTGATAAGTTACTTGTAAGAGAGATTTCACATCAAACAATAGGGGAAGGTATTACCAAAACTTGAAAGATATGAAGAAATCTATCTAGCAATTTTTTCCAGTGCAATGTGGTTCTTTTGCATTATTTGATTTTGGACACATAGTTAAATAAATACATAATATTATATGCTTGAATCTGGCTACTATGCCAGGCAGAAAGTATGACCCCAACAAAGTCGCCCAAGACTTTACTGCTTTGGTTAAAATTAGACGGTTCATTCACAAAAAAGATGAATTTGATGATCTATTTGAAAAGGCCGAGACATTATCACAGGTCTTACATTTGGGATTAATCAAATTGACCTCAACCGAACTTAATAATTTTCATATATATAGGAATAAAATATTGACAAGGGTCCCATTAGAGCTACCACAATTGAGGAAACAAGAGAGCCTACTCCCAGTGTAAGCCTAGAGGAAAATTCCGATCACAATTCTGATCAAGAATCTCTAGAGAAGTCAATTCAAGGTTTAGAACATTCTGAAAATCAATCTCAGAATCATGAAGAAAACCCCAAGGAAGGTCCTAAGAAGGATACAGAGAAAAATAATGGGGAAACGACCAAAGAGACCTCGGCTAAAGAACAATTGGAGATTAATTCTACACAGGTCCAAACACAAATGATTATAATCAATGATATGGATAAAGAATGGGAGCAATTAAAAAAAAAGCTCCAAGTACCACAGACAGAGACATGAATTAAAGGAAATTCTGGATTTCAAACCCCTAAACAGACTCTACAAGCTACAAATCCAGAAGTAGATGTTGAAATCATCCTGGCCTACCCAATGCCACAAATTGTTTTAAGAATTTAAGAGATACCCCATTTATATATATTATATAGTCCAACACATAAAGTAGTGGTAAGGAGACAAAAAGAAAGAAAATAAAGCTCGATTCATCAGCAAAAAATCCATAGAACGAATCAATGGAAGTTGTATGGAAAGAAACCCCTGTTGATCCATCAGAAAATCTTACAAGGTTGTCACAATTTCCAGGTGCTTATGCAACAACAACAATGGATTTGACAACAAAAGTTAGTCTTCTTCTGAAAGATAAAGATGAAGGAATTCAGCTGTTGGAGAAACAACTTGAACAGGAAAGACAGAACACCAAGAAGCAAACAAAGCTACAGATGGCACAGTTTCAGAAATATTTTGAGCAAATGAAGTTATAGCACCAGGTAAGCATCATAGAGAAAGATACATAGATTCAGAAAATACAGATTGAAGTGGATAAACTCAAAAATCATCCTCAGACAGAAGAATTCATCAAAGAGACACTTGAGTTAAACACTTAATTGTCAAAAAACAAGAAATATTCTGTCAAAGAATCTCTATTATAAAACCATATTGTGAAACAAGTGATACATTATTCAATCAAGTGGTTGATTAGAGATTAGAGTATTAATAGGTTGATAAAAATATTTCAGAGTTTATTTCTTGGCAAGAATCTGAAGAAGGAACAAAAGCCGAACTGCCAAAGATTGAAGAATCCCACAAAGATATTTTATTTACAGATTGGGATATGCAATTAAAGCAAGCATAAAGGACAAAATCTAGAGAAAATGGTATATCAATAAATATAATTGAAGTTGTAAAAGAAAACCTTCATAGTATGAATCTGATTAAAGAATGCAAGCCAGGGGTTTTCCCAGACATCAAACAGTTAGAGATACAGTGGAAAGAAACTGTTGAAAATAAAATTGAAGCAGTCAAAGAACTATCTAAACTTGACCGAGAAACTTATTGGCATTTTCTAGTGAAACCATACAATCAATGGATGGCTTTGCGCTGTCTAACAAATTCCACTCAAAATATGGTGCCTCCACTCCCTGATGTTGTATTTACGGGACAACTAAGATCCAAAGTTGGCCATCCATCCCAGGTGAAGCCAATGTTGGATATCTGTGAACTCAAAA
This sequence comes from Pinus albicaulis, assembly GCA_034641835.2. NCBI lineage: Eukaryota > Viridiplantae > Streptophyta > Pinopsida > Pinales > Pinaceae > Pinus > Pinus albicaulis. The sequence goes on from CM076575.1 coordinate 884,145,408, forward strand.
GATCAATGGCAAGGAAAGACCATTCAACATGATAACGCACGTCATCATATTTTTTAGTTTTTATTTTTTATTTTTATTCTTAGTATTCCGAGGAAGGCTGTTTGAAACCTCCTCAGTTTTTTTATGTAATAATCTATTTTAGATACATATGCAATATTATTTAAACCTATCTCATGCATTTAAAGAGGGGTCCAGGATTTTATCAAAAAATACTATGCAAAATCTTGCATTTATGTACTTTTGTGATTGTTTTGATGAAATATATGGAACACGACCTTGATTTTCTTGGATATTGAAGCATACGCTACTGAATTTGCATTTATGTACTCTTAGAGTGTATTTGGTTGAAAAGAAGCAGATCAACATTGTTGATTTCATGAGTAGAACCTTTCATATCTGGTACTTCTATCTTTATGATTGAATTTTGTTTATGAATTAGAAATAATCTTGTTTATATTGTATTATGTATGAGATTTGAGTTTTTTCATTAAAGCACTTTTGTATGATGTTTCAGCTGTAATTCCTTATTGAGTATATAATCATTAGACGTGTAATAAATGTTACTCATTTCCTTTTTGGACATCTTAAACATTATCAATCATTAGTCCAAGGTCTTACATCTCATTTTTTAGAATTTAATATTTCTCCTGTACCTAGACTGCAAAATGCTAGTGCTGATATGTTAGCTAATGTTGCATCAAAACTCATACCATATGAGGATTTTAGTCCCAATAGATTTTCTATTGAACTAATTTTTAGGCCATCTATTCTTGAAAATGTCACTAGTTGGCGAGTATTCAACAATGATTATGATATTGTAGATTTTCTAACATCAGAAGGGTCATACGATGATCAAATCATAAATGCAAATGAGCATGACATTCAGTTAAAGAAAATCGTTGATGAAAATACAATACCCAAAGTTGTAGTCAAATTAGAAGATTTGTATGATCTCAAAGATAGATTTAAAAAGGTAACTAATGCCAAAATTCAAAGTTCAGCTCTGAAATTTGAATTAGCTAACCTTGGAATTGATGACAAACCTTAGAATATCAATCTAGGTCTCAGTTTATCCTCTGATGAAATATTATCATTCATTCGATTGTTAAAGAAATACAGAAGTGTCTTTGCTTGGGATTATTCTGATATCAAACTTATGATACCTTTGTTATACAACACACCATACCTATGATTTCTAATGATAAACCAATGCAATAGAAACTAAGGAAAATTCATCCAAACCTCAAGATTCAAATAAAATCAGTGCTGAATAAACTCCTTAAGGCCAAAATCATATTTCCTGTTAGGCATTCAAAATGGGTATCCAATTTAGTGCATGTTAGGAAAAATAATGGTGATATTTGTATATGCATAGATTTTAGAAATCTGAATAAATCATGTCAGAAAGACAACTTTCCACTGCCAACCATGGAACAAGTATTGTAGTCAGTAGCTGGTTTTGAGCTCATGTCTTTTCTTGATGGATTTTCGGGATATAACCAAATCCTAGTTCATCCAGATGATAGATTGAAAACCACGTTTAGAACTACATGAGGAACACATGTTTATCAAAAAATGCCTTTTGATTTGATTAATGCAAGTGCCGCATTTCAAAGAGCTATGGATATAGCCTTGAAAGGACTCATCAACAAATCAATTGTTATTTATTTGGATGATATCACTGTCTATTCCAAGAAGAGAAGCAACCACTTAAATGACCTTAAGCAAATCTTTGAACGATGTATGAAATATGGGATCTCGCTTAATCCAAAAAAGTCATATTTTTCCTTAAGTGAAGGTAATATTTTAGGGTTTGTCATATCAAAGAAGGGTATTTATATTGATCCAGAAAGATTTAGGGAAATTTACAAAATCCCTTTACCCCATAATAAGAAATCAATGCAGTCTTTCCTTGGTCAAATAAAATTTGTAAAGAGATTTGTCCCTGACTTTTCACAAATAGTTTTACCTTTACAGACTATGATTAAGAAAAAATCGGTTTTCAAATGGGGTCATAATGAAAGAGAAGTATTTGATTTAATCAAACAAGCTATTATTAACGCTCCATCCCTGACAACCCCCAAATTTTCCAATAATTTTGTTTTATACACATTTGCATCAGAAACATCATATGCTTCCGTTTTGACACAACTCAATGATCAACAGACAGAGGCACCCATCTCAATCTTTAGTTCAAATATACAAGGTGCTGAATTAAATTACTCTGCTGTGGAAGAATAGGCATTATATATTTTTCAATTCAATAAATCATTTTAGACCATTTCTCATTAAAAATCATACCAAAATCATAGTTCCATTTCCAACAGTAAGGAAATTATTGATGCAAAGAGAAGTAGGAGAAAAGAGAGCCAACTGGGTAACTACACTGGAAGAATATGATGTTGAAATCAGACCAACTAAAATTGTTAGAGGTCAAGTTTTTGCAGAATGTTGACTGGATCATCCAACTTACCAAAAGAATAAAATTCAGGTGACAATGTTCAATTTTCTCAGGTAAACCTCAACGATACTGAATATCAATATGTTGATCTCATTTTTCATTTAAAGAATGGATATTCCCCTATGCAACTCAGTTAAAAAAGAAAAATATCTTTGAGATTAAAAACAAAGCAATACCAAATTGTTGATGTTGTTTTATTCAGAAAAAATTATGACTCTATTTTGCTAAGGTGCCTTGAAAAAACTGAGGCAGAAAAGGTTTTGCAGGAAATCCATTATGGACTAGCTGGTGGTAATTTTGGAGGAGACACAACAACACATAAAATCATGCATGTTGGCTATTATTGGCCAACTTTGTTTAAATATGCACACAAGTATGTAAGGAAATGCAAAAATTGTCAAATTGTTGCTGGAAGACAAAGGAAACTTGCATTGCCATTATAGCCAGTCAATATCGAACAACCATTTGAGAAATGGGGACTGGACATAATAAGTGAGATCATTCCTCACTCTTTAAAGCAACATAGATACATCCTTACAACAACTAATTGCTTTACTAAATGGGTGGGAGCAATTCCACTAAAGGTAACCAATTCTGAGAACATTATCGAATTTATTGATCAATTTATCATTACTAGATTTTGATTACCAACTGCCTTGATGTTTGACAATGCATCTTATTTCATAGGCAATGCTATGATAAAATTTTCTCTCAAAATAGGTTTCAAACTTAAGTATTCCGCTAACTATTATCCTCAAGGAAATGGTTTAGCAGAATCAACTAATAAAAACCTCATTAGGATCATTAAATCAATTTTTGATTAGAGTCAAAGAAACTAGCATAAATATTTAACAGTTGATTTATGGGTACTTCTCATAGCACATAAAGCCTCAATAGGTACTTCTCCATTTAATCCGGTCTATGGGAAAGAAGTCATTCTTCCTACAAATATAGTTATTCCCTCTTTAGTCCTGGTTCAATTTATTGAAGAAACCCCTTCGTCTTCTCTGCAATTAAGGAAATCACAGATCCTCAAACTTGAAGAAGTGAGAGACAAAGCCAAAATCACACATGCTCATCATCAACAATTAGTTAAATCCTCCTTTGATGTAAACTTTATTAGCACAAAATAATTTCAACTTGGAAACCTTGTATTGAAATGGGATAAAGCACATAAGGAAAAAGGTAAGCATACCAAACTACAAAGAATGTGGCTTGGACAATTTTAGATTGCAGAACAAATTGGCCCATCAACGTTTCTATTGTAAGATTTATCAGGCAAAAAAGATTCTCTGCCTGTGAATGGGCATATTTTGAAAAAATATTTTTCATACGTGAGAACCTCTTCTATCCCCTTTACTTTTCCAAGGAAAATAAAAGTTAAATAATACAACTATTGGCCTTGCGATAAAATCTCTTGAAATATTTTGATTTTTCGTTTTTATAAGTAGAGATTGCTAAGGAAATAGTTAAGACATTTGAAAATTAACTAAGTTCTGTCTCTTTGAAGTTTTTTTTTTTTTTTACCAAAATTATTCATTCTTTGAGAAACTCCAACTTTATAAAAGACTCTTGTTCTACTCTCAGTCAAGAAAAAAATATTTAACCAAGTAAAAAGACTCTTTGTAGATAAGCATGTTTAACTCTATGATTTTCATCCACAACACTTAAAGAGGCAATGATTCTCCCTATCCACTAAACTTCTATCTTTTTGGAGTGTAATCCTAAATAATGTACTAAAGCTTAAAAGATAATAGGTCTCATCAAGAGCCTTCTTACATATTCATAGGGAAATAATTAGACTGACATTACCAATACTGCATACCAAAACAAGGTAATGGCTTGAGATTATTTTAATCAAAATACAAGGGGTCTCATCACGAGCCAGCTTGTTCAGGTGAATTACAGCCAATGAATGGCATTGTCACCATTTGGCCACCACAACAAGAAAATGGATTTTAAGTAATAAAAATAAAATTTTGTTAAAAGATCTATTTTAGAAAAAATGAGAATAAGTATATAATTGTGGATTTATATCTAAAACTGCACTCTTACATGGATGAGACACAAAATCATTGCTGGTTAAAAGGTAACCCTGTCGCGGCTATGGGCGCTTGCCGGCAGCAGAGGCTCTACCTGTGACAAATGAGTAGATATAAAAGTTGATCTATGAAATCCTGCTACTTTATCTTTAATTAAGTAATGACTCATATAGGCAAATGAGTTTTCATCTTTAAGAGGATATCAACTGAATTGTAATTATGTAAGCTTGTTTTATTATTCAGAGAAATATTACTTATCTTAACTTTCATTCAATTTGTGTTTTCTTAAATATTTTTATTTTGAAAGTTTTAGAAATTTCAAAATTATCAGAGATAACCAGTTCTTCCAGTGAATCGCCAATTGTTGTACTATTGAACAACCCCCCCATATATTTTATAATAATTAATATTGTAATAATAAATGGGGACCAAGTAATTTTTCCTTTCTAAAAGTCTTAGCAAGTAAGAGTTTTTCCTTAGATAATATTAAGGCATTGAGCTAAGCCACTTAGGAAAAAGCACTTCTCGCTTTTATTGCAAAGCGCAGAATCCAAAGTAATGCACCTTAATCAAAAGTCGGAATCTGCGAAACGTGATCATTAAAACCCTTTTTAAGATTGAATGTAGTGTTAACCTTTTCCTTACTTAAAAAGCCTTGAAATATTTCTTAAGTCTAAAAAGCACTTATCTTAATGAGACAATCTTTCGCATAAGGAAAATCTGCTCAAAAAGTCAATAAATATACCGTACATTACAAATCGCAAAACATAAACAACTTTTGAAATAACATATCCCCGACCTTGCTATACTGCGATATTGTGACTTCACGGTATTGAAATATTGCGAGATATTACGATTTTGCGACTTTGCTACATTGCGATATTACTATTTTGTGATATTTCGATTTATCGCAATCGCAAGATCGACATCGCACTTAAGTAATATTAATTTAAAATATCATTCATACTTGCGATGCGATATGTTGATAAGACTTGAAAGGAATCACATGTAGGCCTTAATGCATAATCAATTGAGATCAGTTGCATTTACTCTTTTAATGGCTCTGGAAGATTTGTAACTATCTACTAGTGTTTGCAAAAAAAGTCCCGTACTTATTGAATTTACTGTGTTAACTGAGTTTCCACTCTCATTTTTGCTTTACATTCATTCCTTTTTCTCTATTGCTCAATATCAGGAAATAACACTAAAAAATGACTAAGAAAGGAAAAAGGACAGTCGAGCCTTCTACATTTGAAGACTCAGACATGTATCCACTCTTTATTGATACTACATGCAACAAAGATGGTGGAACTACATCGTGGGAAGCTATGTATAATCTACTGGAGGATGAAAATCCAACGATGCTAGAAATCAAAGCTACAGTCGATGCTAAAATCTCATCTGAAGCTTCCTATTTTGAAGCAACATGCTCTTTCTTACACAGAATAGCTACAAGGCCCAAAATACTACCATACACGGATACGGTGAAGTGAATTATTGAAAATGTGGATATTTCAGACAAGACATTCAAGAATTCAAGACATGAATTCATGGGGTCATTTACCTCAGACACATTGCACAAGATGTATCACCTACCATAACCTCAGAATCCCTATGACAAAGCTTTCATTGAGCAGTTCACAAAAGAAAATGAAGACCTGATAGATGTCATGCGGACTTGGAGATATGTCTCCAGAAAATACAAACGGGAGAAAAATGGTATGTACCCAATTGCACCTCTATTAGCCCCACATCGTTATGTAGCTGCGATGATGTGTAGGCTTTTTGGAAAAGCTAATAGTATAAGGTTTTATATGGAATGGGTTCCATTGATTGATGCAACTGTTAATGCCATAATTATGAATTGGAGTAATATTTTTTCAGACAATTTGGCTATGGCCATTAGACAGTATAGTCACAACAGAGATGTATCCACTTGGGTTATCCCTCCCTTTTTTATGAGTGCATACGTAATGGATGCTATTTGTTTTTGTTCACGGTTTCCAAACATGGGTTGGAATTGGACTTTAAAAGACCCTACTCCCATCCATGTGTATCATAAAATTTTATAGGAATCACAATTTCGCCCCCATTTTTACAATATTTGTCAAAGCTTCATGTTGCCAATCTATCAAACCATTTTTGATGTAAAATCCCCTAGGCTTTCAGAAGAAGAAAAGATAGATATCTTGCTGGTGGTAGGATGGTTTGGTGAAGAATCATTTACTTATATTAGATTTTTTGGGAGTATTGCAGCTCCCCATGTTCTTCTGTTTTATGTTCCTGATAAGTTCCTGGCAAGAGAGATTGCATATCAAACAGTAGGGGAAGGTATTACCAAAACCCTAAAAGATATGAAGAAATATATCTAGCCAATTTTTCTAGTGAAATGTGGTTATTTTGCATTATTTAATTTTGGACATGCGGTTAAATAAATAGAAAATATTACATGCTTGAATCTAGCTACTATTCCAGGCAGACAGTATGACCCCAACAAAGTCGCCCAAGACTTTATTGTTTTGGTTAAAATCAGATAGTTCATTCACAAAAAGATGAATTCGATGATCTATTTGAAAAGGCCGAGACATTCTCATAGGTCTTAGATTTGGCATCAATCAAATTAACCTTGATTGACCTTAATCATTTTCATATATAAAGGAATAAAATATTGACAAGGGTCCCATTATACCTATTGCAAATTGAGGAAACAAGAGAGCCTACTCCTAGTGTAAGCTTGGAGGAAAATTCCGATCAGAATTTTGATCAAGAATCTCCAGAGAAGTCAATTTAAGGTTCAGAACCTTTTGGACATCAATCTCAGAGTCATGAAGAAAACCACAAGGAAGGTCCTGAGAAGGATACAAAGAAAAATAATGGAGAAACGACCAAAGAGACCTCGACTGAAGAACAATTGGAGATTAATTATATACAGGTTCAAACACAGACGATTATAGTCAATGATATGGATAAAGAATTGGAGAAATTCAAACAAAAGCTCCAAGTACCACAGACATAGATAAGAATTGAAGGAAATTCTGGATTTCAGACCCTAAACAGACTCTACAAGTTATAAATCTAGAAGCAGATTTTGAAATCATCCCGGCCTACCCAACATCACAAATTGTTTTAAGAATTGAAGAGATACCCCCTTTAGATATATTCTATAGTCCAACACATAAAGCAGTGGTAAGGAGATAGAAAAAGAAAAGAAATCTCGATTCATCAGCAACAACTCCAAAGAACGAATCAATGGAGGTTGTATGGAAATACACCCCCATTGATCCATCAGAAAACCTTACAAGGCTATCACAATTTGCAGGTGCTTATGCAACAACAACAATGGATAAGGCAACAAAAGTTAGTCTTCTGCTTAAAGATAAATATGAAAGAATTCAGTTGTTGGAGCAATACATTGAACATGAAAGACATAATACCAATAAGCAAAAAGAGTTGCAGATGGTACAATTTCAGAAATATTTTGAGCAAATGAAGTTACAACACCAGACAAGCATCACAAAGAAAGATACAAAGATTCAGCAAATGCAGATTGAAGTGGATAAACTCAAAAATCATCCTTAGACAGAATAATTCAGCAAAGAGACACTTGAGCTAAACATTCAATTGTCAAAACAACAAGAAATATTCTGTCAAAGAATCTCAACGATCAAACCATATTCTGAAACAAGTGATACATTATTCAATCAAGTGGTTGATCAGATATTAGAGTATGAAGAGGTTGATAAAAATATTTTAGAGCTTATTTCTTGGCAAGAATATGAAGAAGGAACAAAAGTCGATCTGCCAAAGATTGAAGAATACCACAAAGATATTTTATTTACTGATTGGGATATGCAATTAGAGCAAGAAGAAAGGACAAAAACTAGAGCATATGGTATAACAAGCAATATAATTGAAGTTGTAAGTGAAAATATCAATCTGATTAAAGAATGCAAGCCATGAGTTTTCCCATACATCAAACAGTTAGAGAGACAGTGGAAAGAAACCGCTAAAAATAAAATTAAAGCAGTCAAACAACTATCTAAACTTGACCAAGAAACTTATTGGTAGTTTCTAGTGAAACCATACTGTCAATGGATGGATTTGCCCTGTCTAACGAAGTCCACTCAAAAGATGGTTCCACCACTCTATGATGTTGTATTTATGGGACAACTAAGATCCAAAGTCGGCTAACCATCCCAGATGAAGCCAATGTTGGATATCTGTGAACTCAAAAGCTCAATGTCAAGGAAAGACCGCTCAACATGATAAAGCACATCATCATATTTTTTAGTTTTTATATTTTTATTTTTATTATTCCGAGGAAGGTTGTTTGAAACCTCCTTAGATTTTTATGTATTAATCTATTTTTGATGCATATGTAATATTATTTAAACCTCTCTCGTGCATTTAGAGAGGGGTCCAGGATTTTATCAAAAACACTTTGCAAAAGCTTGCATTTTTGTACTTTTGTGTTTGTTTTGATGAAATATATGGAACAAGATCTTGATTTTCTTGGATATTGAAGCTTACTCTACTGAATTTGAATTTTTGTACTCTTAGAGTGTATTTGGTTGAAAAGAAGCAGATAAACATTGTTGATTTCATGAGTAGAACCTTTCATATCTGGTACTTTTTTTTCTTTCTTCTTTTATGAATTAGCAATAATCTTCTTTATATTGTATTATGTATGAGATTTGAGTTACAGTTTTTCATTAAAGCAATTTTGTATGATGTTTCAACTGCAATTCCTTATTGAGTATATAATCAATCGATATATGCGATATAGTTTCCATAATTATTTTTCCCAACTATTTAGTCAAAATAATTATCCTTAACAATTTTCTCTCTTATAGAAATTGAATGATCTTTCTTACCTTTTGCTTTAAGATATATTTGTAGATCGCATGAGTTAAAAGTTATTCCTGGGTATAGATTAAGTTAAATATTAGATTAAATAGATGCATGTGTTTGTTATTTAAATAGATCATTTAGTGTAATTTAAAAATCATTTTCCATTTCACCTTATATCAAACCCATTATCATCAAATAAAATCTTTGCTAGGAATCTGGTCCCATTATCCCTAGTCAGAGCCACTATATCAAACATAAAAGAAGCTGCTTTGAAGGTTCGGATTGGGTGGTTATCCCCCATGTTGTTGCAACGAAATTCCGAGGCTTTAATAGAATGATACTCATCATTGTTCCTCGTTTCTTCCTAGCCTTGGTGAGATTCCTACATGTCTAGAAACTCTTGTTTCCCCCACAATGATTACTTCCCTTCAGACTCTCATTCAAGTCCATAATGTGTTGTTTGAAGGAAATATGGGAAACATCTCGACAATCATGCCCATGAATTTCTTTATGAAACTTGGTGTCATTGTGAATATTCACATCAGAGCCCCACCCACTCCCTTCTACCCAGTTCTTACCATTCGACCTTTTTCCATATGGGGCATTGTTTTCATGACTTGTAAACCTCCCTCCGCCAGGGGGCATGGGTACAGGTTAGCTGTGATTTATTTCACAAAATTGGTTGAGACGAGGCCTACATACAATGCCAATGGTAAAAAGGTGGCCTTATTTTTGTTACTCATTATGAGAATTGGTTGTCTGAGCCTCACATTAGGCTCTACCTGAGAAGTATTATGATTTATTTCGCATGGATACTTTGTACATTAGTTTGTGTTTCATTAGTGTGCAATTTTTGGTGTGATTTGTTTGATTTTTGCAAACATGTTTTCCCCTACTTAGCATGTTCCGCATGGTTTGCATATGTCGACGAACCCTCTTACTTATGTCGGTTTCGATGATGGCGCTAGTCATAGTACACAAAATTTGTCTTTCGCTGCGTGGGCACTCTATGCTCCCAATGGTGAGTTAGTAAGTTTATAGGGAATATTTCTAGGTCGAACAACTAACAATATTGTTGAATATCGTGCAATTGTCGAACTATTATCGAAAGTTGTTGCTCTTGGTATTAGGGCGTTAGTTGTTAAATTTGATTCGCAAATAATTATATTACAATTGAACATGAATTATTCCGTTAGAAACCCTCATATTTTAAGGATTTATCTACGTGTTCATATCTTGGAAAGAAATTTTGATTACATTACTTATCAACATATTCCAAGAAATCTAAGTACAATAATAGATACACTGGAAAATTATGTTTTAGATAGACACCTGCATCACATGTAAAAAGGAAACCATTACTTAATGAGAACATTAAATAGTGTTAGGAAAAACATGTATTTGTATATATAGAGTTTGCAAGATGTGTGTTACATCAAAAATAAAAAATCTGTGTTCTGGGATATATAGCTCATTGAGCCTACATAAACGCAAGATGAAATATCGTAGACATGTTTATCCACCGACATGGTGCTCATGATAACATGAAATAGCTCTAATAACTCGTCCTAACATCCGACGTAATCTAGCTAAAACCCCCATGGTGTGCATCTGATACCCGAGAGGTACATCGTCGATGGTCACGTAATTTGGAATGCCTCTAGTCAAGGCATCCAAGTTTTTCTCTACCTCTCATTAGGGGAATTTTGAGGTCCCTAAGAAAAATGTAAAACAAAAGTAAAATTTATAAGAACCAATAGGATTCAAGATGATGATGTAAACCATGGGGGATGATTCAACATTTTTGGAGTAAAAAATTAAAAAGATTAAAAAATAATAAAATAATAAAACTACTTTTTCAACTTATCTCCCTAATGTTTTACTAAAATTTTGAGTGGGAGTACTCATTGGGTGAAAAATTTAATTCCTCATCCAAGGAGTACCCAGGCTGCATACTTTCGATGGACCCTGTTACACGAAAAATGAGAAAAATATGAAAAAATGTGAGTGCAATCACGTTTTTCATGTATATCTCATTCTTTGTGTAGAAAGTTCCATCAAAAGTATGCAACATGGGTACTCCTTGGATGAGGAATCAAATTTTTCATCCAACAAGTGTTCCCGCTCGAAATTGGAGTAAACCAACAGGGAGATAAGTTGAAAATGTAGTTTTTTCCTTTTTCCCTCTAAAATATGATGATGTAATCTAATATTATTTTATTATTTCTACTATTATTTTATAATTTCCTTAGGAGGCCCATTTTAGACCTCAAAATTCCCCTAATTACCATAGGTCCAGCCCCCTCGACATAAGGAGCATCCTCAAGCTGGTGAGCCACTCTCTGTGCAATTGGAGAAACCCATGGAGGTCTTTGTGGACCAACATCTGGAAATATCACAAGTCCAAATCTCAGTTCGATTAAAAAAAAAAAAAAAAAAAAAAAACAAACAAACAACTTTTACCTAGGTCGTTTAATCATCCTCCTGGTGGTAAAGGAAGATCTAGATCTCCTTTTAAGTTTGTCCCTATGTACGCCCAATCATTGACTATGATAAGCTGATGTCACATCCATACGAAGAATGAGGTTGGGAAAGATATTTTTTTCCTGCCATCATGGCGAGGCATCATCTCACTCCACCTCAACAATCGTGGATGTCTTGGTGCAGGAGGTCTTAACTCTACACATTGGTACTGAAACAGTAGAACCCGCTCCAGGAAAAGTGTCACCAAAATCAATCCATAGACGAACTGCTTAAGTTCTCTTGTCTTACATTTAGTAAGTTGGTCCTTCATGTTGATTAGCAGTCCTTCACTACAATTGAATATTGTTGGATTGAGGCATTACAAGTCATACTGAAAATGAGACTTGCTTGCCTCATGCAAGGCTTGTACCTACACTACTCGACCTATAGTGAATAGGAAAGTTCTCAATGGAGGTTGTATAACAATATTTATGTTGATCTTCCTGTTCTTTGTTTCATGGGATCCATAATTGTAATGTCTTGCTACGAGTATATTTGTACTCTCTCCTCTAGGGCGAGAAACATATAACTAAACTGGTTTTCCTCTCCTAGACAAACCAATGATGAAATAGATGTCGAACAACTCAATGTCCAATTCTTGATCTCCTATCACGAACACTTGGTGGTCTACATTCCACCACCTTACCAAATACTGCAATAGATCTACTTGGGCTCTTATCCTAGGGGTTCGGAAAAAATTCAGCAGTCCGCAGTCACGAAGTGCCCTTATGCAATGGGGTTCTTGTGCAGCTTGTTGATCTTTTGCCTCATGGGCCCTTTATTTCCAATCAATAGCCATTTTTCACCTACAAAACATCATTGAACAAATATTAATTACTTTTCATGGAGAGAATTGGAAAAAGAACTTGCAAAAATTGAGCTTTGGTTTAAAAAAATTTAACTCTCGGTGCCAACACGACTATCTCAGAATTTTTCCGCGCTATCATCACGTTGGTCCTATTGGGCCTAGGGCGAACAACGGGGTCCCAATGGGTGAATCCCGCATTGATCACCCACGAGCCCTAATTTTTTAATACTCTCATAGACACCTAATATATGGCTCAAATCACTTAAAAATACAACCAAAATGTAGAGGAGAGATAGGATTCTTACTTGCGACAAATGACTTGTGAATGGTCTCCCGAATTGGTCATACTTTGCGCCTAAATTTTGAGGTAATTTGGGTAAAATGCTATCCAAATTTACAAATGGTTAAAAGTAAATTTGGTTTTGACTTTTGAGTTTATATAAACCTGTTAAAATGACTTATACCATTTAAAAACGCATTTTTTACTTATAATTAGATATTTTTCTTGATTAGAGTGATGTTTTTTCGCATGTACAACATGTAATTACGAATTGGTGACGGTAATTGGTGAACGACGAGTTTTGTTTTATTGCTTTTTCAAACTTGTGAAAATAAACGAAGAAGGAACCCCCTAGAGTCATATTTCAGCTCTTTTTAGACTCTCAAAACATGAAAATATGGCCGAGCACTTGTTATTTCGAGCTCGTTAATGTAAATGAATTGATGTCTATTCAATATAAGTTTAACGTATTTCCCAGCTAAGATAGACTAATTATGAAAAATGAATACCTTAGTCGAACATGACTAAGAGGTTCTCTCAGATATTGTTTTCTACCTTTTCGGATTCGAGGGACTATTTACGAAAAGGGACTTTTGGAGTTTTCTTTTGTCTCTTTTTCAAACTCCCTAAACATGAAAAAGTCATGTTACATCTCCGTCGGAATCGTAAAACTTAAACGATGCAAGAATTGTTACCATGGAGTGACTGAGCTACTCCTTCAGGGCATGTTAAACTTACTAGGATGGATTCATACAAAGGGTGAACTTACACAAGAAGCATATGGTATCCTCTTCAAGATTGCGAATAAAAATAAAGAGGTACTCACTAGAACTAGTGGGGAAAATTGGAAGTAAACATGTATTGTATTTTGTATCGAAGGTAACATGTTGCTCTTGAACATGACACTCATGTGCATCTCGTGTCGGGTTTGGGGTATCCTCTCTTTGTCACTTGCCTTCCTGGGTTGGGGAAATCCATTTGTCTCTTATTCGATCATATCCTATTGTCACCATGACCATTGATCCCATTTTGAGTCAAATGTTGCCAAAATCCAGAGTCATGTCGTTGATATGTTTAAGATAAGTCTCATATGAAAATTCAAACCTCTTGTGCCTCAATTGACCTTCTCTACCACAATCCTGAATCACTCTCATCAAATTTGCAAAAATCCTTTGTTTCGCGTTGATGATGTGGGAAACATTATGGCCCTCCTTCGACGAATCACTTACTGTCAACTTGAGCTCATTATCCAGGAAGATGATCTAGAAACCCCCTTTCAGTACCTTGGATCTTGCATGCCTCAACGGCAGGATATTCACATTCGAAAATAGGTTCACATCATTGGCCTTCGATTAGATGATTTTGCAAGTTTTCGACTTGAAATCCATTATTCACACTTGTAGATTGTGTTGTTGTACCTTGAGGGTCATCGTCATCATTGGTGGTTCCTCTCATGCCTATTAATGGCTTACATCATCAGCCGATAATCAGGTGGTTTCTACCATGTTTGACTTAAATACATTTATTGACATGGTCAGATTTTTACTTTGGATGGGTCGGAATAGAGGTGAAGACACTGGGTTTCATCTGATAAATCCAGGCTTTGTGGAGCTATTTAGTATTCAGGATTGTACACATGATACCTTCTATACGGGTGGCCGTGTCCATGTCGTGGGTTCATGAATTGTTATATGCCTATTAAAAGATGTATTATTGGGAATACTTACATCAGAGGTGTCATATGTATTGTACTACGTTTGATTCACAGGTCTCCAAAAGGTGGTTTCCTAAGTCCTGGCCTTCACTTGTAAATCATTTCAACCATCACTTCTTGTTCTTCCTTCATTATTTAGGGGGCATCTGTTATACAATATTTTGTCGCACTCCCTGACTCATGCCTTGAGCTGTCGAAATTTTCCCCAAATGTCACAAAATGACAAAATTTGTTAATGTGTTCACCATGAAAACATGATCAGATCATCCCTGAAGAACAAAAAAAAAAAATGCCTTGAAGCAATTCTCAAGAGGCTTTCCAAAATCCTATTTGCAGGCCCAACGCAGTCCTCATGCCTTATGCCTGATGCTTTTCACCCTCACCATTGTATGTTTTTAGTGCTGCTAACATCGGAATTTAAGTGAAAAAGTGCGTTTCTCCTCTTTTTGATGTTTCTCCAAAAATGGAGGAGAAGCTTCTCTTGCTATAAGCCTCAAGAACAGAGAGTTGGTTACAGGTGAATAAAGATTGGGTCGAGATCTCCCATTTCAAGCCTTTGATCCTACTATTGGGAATCTTCCCCTTAATATGTAGACCTTCTTCCCCCTTTTGTGGACCCCTAAATCCCTCTCCATCCCTATAAATGAATTCCCTACTTTCCTCAAATGGTTGACCAATGCTGGTTTCCATCATTGCGCTCAGTTGTGCCTAAATGCTGCCATTTTGTGAAGGATAAAGGAGTGCTTGAAGGTCTTGGCTATGATCCGGAATTATGCAGGAACGCAATAAAATACATAAATAAACATAAAGACATTGATGCAGCATAAATAACACTTCATTTCATTAATATCAATTACTGAAAAAAATGCTTACAGACAGTGGAAAACAAACTAGCTCGGGCTATGGTAGCTTATCTTTGAGAAGAGATGTGGTGGCTACATGCCTCTGAACTGTGTTACAATGAGGCCCAAGGGCCTTTTTGTTATTTAAAAATAAAAGAAAACCCTAAATAACCAAAACCATAACCCTCAGAGATGTAACACCAAGAGTTTATGGACCTTGTTGGGGTTAGTTGGGCAGCTAACTTCCCGAGGTTGTAACTTGGTAATATTATCTCCATTTGGCGCGTATGATGCCTTGTTGGAAAGATCTCTCTGAGGACTACAACTTCTGTCACGTTTTGTTTTAAATTACTAAAGTAATCAAGCCCAAAAAATTCCATTTACGGCCTCAAAATGGCTCCTGAAGTTCAAGACCTGAAAAACTGCTAAAAATAGTAAATAAGAAAAATGATGAAACTAACTAGGTGGAATAGGTGTGTGGCCACCAATATCCACCTGGATCATTCCCCCCCACTTAGGAAGTAATGGTCCCCATTTCTTGCAGAGCCTCCATGAGGTGGGAAAATTTCTATTGAACCTTTTCCTTGGTGAACCACTTTCCCTGGTGAGGGAGTTGGCTAGCTTTGACAACCTGATAAAATTGATATTCTACTGGCGAGCGCTTTTAAGTTGTCTGTCCATGATCCGATCAGTTGTAGCCTGTTTCATAGAGTCTGGATTTAAATTTGTCGGGGTGAGTTGTTCTACAATGTCGGACATGTCCAGTAATGGCGGAAAGTATGGCCGAAGGTGATCTACGTTGAACACTGGGTGGAGGCCAAGGAATGGGGGATTGCTAAGCTCAAAATAATTGTCTCCCACGACCTTGATGATGGTATATGGACCATATCAGAGTGGGCTTAACTTCTGGTGGGGTCCAGAGAGGCGCTCCTTCTGAAAATGTAACCACAATTTGTCGCCCACCTAGAAGTTGTGTGGCACCCGATGCTGATCATGTCGCTGCTTGTACTTAGCATTGACTTTGTCAAATATGTCATGAACCTATTGGTGGATGTGTTGAATGCGCTCAATGAATTTGTTCACCTTGTCAACTTCAAACTGGACATGACCTGAATCTTCCTAAGTAGCTGCAAATGACATGGCTACATCAATGGGACATAGTGGCTGGAATCCCAAGCACACCTAAAAGGGGATGTGGCTGGTTGAGCTATGGAGAGACCGGTTATAGCTGTGTTGCACATAGGGGAGGATCTCATCCAAATGTGCGTGGATTCTTTGAGTTGTACATGCGCAAAATGTGTACGATCATCCTTTTGACGACCTTTGTCTGTCCATCAGTTTGGGGATGGAAAGATGTGGAATTAGTGAGCTTGGTGTACAACATAGACCAGAGATTGGACCAAAATTTACTAAGGAACCTGCTATCCCGATCTGAGATGATAGACTATGGGATACCAGAGTGTACCCACACTCATTCAAAGAAGAGTTTAGCAATGGCTTCTCCTGTGATATTATTCTTGCAAGCTACCACGATGGCCATCTTCGAGAATCTATCGACGACAAAAAAAACACAGTCATTGCCATGCTTAGTAGAAGGAAGGCCCGACATGTAATCCATGGAGATGGATTCTCAAGGCTGACTAGGGGTAGGCAGCAGAGTATAGATACCTTGCTTCTTTATGGTCGGTTTGGAAATGGCACAGGCAATGCAGGATGTGATGTACCTCCTGACATCCTGTCGAAGTTTTGGCCAATAGAAATACTTCTGCAGTACTGCCACTGTTTTCTCAACCCCGAAATGGCCAACGACCTAAGTGTAATGTGCTTCCCAAACCATCTTTGCATGCTCTCTTGAAGGAACAGAAAGGTGTCCTAGGTGACATAAAAGTGCATCTTGGAGGTGAAAATTTGGAACTTGCTTACCTTCCAAGAGCGTCTTGTATGTGTGGCCGAATTATGGATTGATTTAGTAGAAAAGTAGCCAATCAAAAGTCTCATGCCCACAATAGTTAAGCACGGTGGTTAGCACCATGAGCGATGGTCAGCTGAGGAAGTCTGCACCATTAATGGTGCTGCCCTTCTTGTACTTGGCATTCAAATAAAAATGTTGCAGGTATGTGGACCACTTCTGATGGCAATCGTTCTGCAACTTTCCTTGTGTCTGTATGAACTATAGGGGTCGGTGGTCTGTGTGGATTACCGTTTCATTCCCCAAAATGTAATGCTTCCATTTTCGGCAAGCCCACATAATGGAATAAATTTATTTGTCATAAGTGGGGTACTTACAGACTGTTTTGAAAAGTGTCTCACTGTGATATGCAACTCAATGCCCCTATTGAGTAAGGACTGCCCCAATAGCATAGTCAAAGGCATCTGTCTTGATCTCAAATGGTTTTTGCAATTCTGGTAATGTGAGCACTACTGCAGAGTTGAGGTGATGTTTCAACTCTACGAATGCCTTCTGTTGAGATTGATACCAAAAGAATTTTTCTTTCTCTCCTCCCTTGGCGACTTGACTCAAGGGACAAGTGATATGAAAGAATACCAACACAAACCTACGGTAGAAATTTGAAAGACCCAGAAAGATGTAGAGCTCTGTTAGAGTGGTTGGGGTTGGCCAATCCTGAATGACTTGGATCTTGGCTCGATCCACATGCACCCCCCTCTCATCAATAATGTATCCCATATATTGAACCTAGGTCATGCCAAAATTTCACTTCTCCAAATTGGCACACAACTTGTGTTGTCGTAGTGTTTGGAGGACCTTTTGGATGTGGTGGAGGTGATTTTCCCATGTCTGTATGAAGATTAGGATTCCATCCAAGTAAACCACCATAAATGAGTTATTGAATGGGTGCAAGATGTGTTCCATTAGCCGCATGAAGGTTGCGAGAACATTCGTCAAACCGAAAGACATGACTAGCCATTCGAAGAGGCCCTCCTTGGATTTGAAGGCAGACTTCCACTTATCTGAGGGTTCGAGTGGTACCCGGTGACACCCAGACTTCAAGTCAATCTTGCTAAAATATCTGACCCCCCTGAGTTGGTCTAGGAGGTCATTGATGTGTCGGATTGGATACCTATTCCAGACTGTGATCTTGTTCAATTCCCGATAGTCAATATAGAGTCTCCAGGTGTCATCCTTCTTCCGTACCAACACAATTGGGCTCCCACAGGGTGAGGAGCTTGGCCCGATGTGCAATTTATGCAAAAAATCTTGGATTTATCTCTTAATTTCATAATTTTCCAGAACTGAGCATCGATAGATCATCCCCTTAGCAAATGGTGTGCCTCGAGTTAGATCAATGGAGTGCTTAACATGGCAGTGTAGAGGAACCCTTGTAGGTGAGTAGAAAATTTCCTTGTATTCTTCCACGAATTTTTCCCTTTGCTGCTGCCGTGCATGGGAGATTTGTATGGAGGTTGCAACCACAATCTTCTTCTTGCCCTATTGGTGAATCGTAGTGAAAACAAATTTCCTGGTTTGGGAAATAATCTTACTGCATTGCTTTGCAGTAATCAAAGAGATGGAGGAAGGAAATGATACCTTCGATATCCTATACAAATTATTTCATAAAGTAATAATAACATAACGAGGCCTAGAATCATACACAACATGTCCCTTCCACGAGTATGGTTGGCCTAATAATACATCATAAACTTCAACAAGAGCAACATCACACAGTACCTCATTCGTGAAGGGCTTGATGTTGTAGGGAAGGCGACATTGCTGACTGACGCAAAGATATATTCCTTGGTGATTCCACCCGATGGTATATGGATGCGGGTGTGCTGTGGTCAGTAGGCCAAGCCACTTCATGAACTCTACTGAAATGAGGTGATTTTGACTTCTGCTTTCGATAATGAATTGTAATGGAGAAACCTTCACCCACATCTGGGAATGGAAGAGGTTCTCCCCCTCCTCTTGTTCCTTTTTCTAGGTCTTGGTAGTGGCAATGGTGACACTGGGTTCTACATCAATGATTTGCTTCCATTTTCTATTACCCTTGTATGGTTCTGACTCAAAATCAGAACATGCATATGATTGGATGCCTTCAGCTCGGCCACCAACGAATGTTTGGTTTGAAACTCACTTGTGTTGTGATTGGAGCTTTTATGGAATTCACACCACTTCCCCGTGTCCTTCTTTGGCTTTTTTGGGTTGTTATTCATTTTCTACTTCGGCGGGTTGTCTTGAGTGGCCCCGCTTTGGCTTTGCCCCTTGTTCTGCTTTGGGTTTGTGGATCCAAAGTCTCGCTTCTTATGCTTAATTTCTGCTCGATCTTGGTGACATATCGATATGTTGTGCTAAGCGAGGTAATGTCAAGGAACTCCATTTCCTCCTAAATGTATCTGTGCAAACAACTGTGGTACTTGAGCACCAAGTTTTTCTCCGAATCTTTAATACCTAACTTTGTGCCCAGGGCATGGAACAAATTCGTTAGCTCGTGCACATCTTGATCCCTTTGCTGCTGTAACGTAGTCCTTTGGATGTAATTGTCCTCATAGCTCCCCACAGGGTAATATTGTTACTTGATGTCCTCTCGAAACAAATTCCAAGTGGGTGCGGCTGAAAAAAGTGAGGGTTATTCCTCATCCCTCTGTTCACAGTAGGTTTCTCACCAATCTTTGACATGGGGGGCGGATTTGAGGAGTGCAAAGGTAATATTTTCTCAATTGGAGAAATAATGGACCAAAAAATACCCTTCCAGCAAATTCAACCATATGTCTATGGTGTCTGCATCTATTTGGCCCTAATATATGGGAATTCCAAAGTTTACTTATATCTTGAAAGGAGTGGCGCCTCCAAAGTGGCTACTGGACGAAGAAGTGTCACTGGTGGGTAGTCATTGAAGGATCTGGGAAAAGTTATCCATCATCGCGTTCCTTTGTTTCTTGAGGGCCTCCTCGAGCAATATTTTGATAGGATCCCTTGCTCCCTCGTCTTTCTTCTCTTCTGCCATGGGAGGTCCTTGGGGTTTGTGAGGTTGATCTTGCAAAGGTTCAACCTGATCGAGCCCTAACTCCTTATACCCCGAAATCGTTGGGGACATGCAAATAAAGATAGAGAAAGAGCAGACCACTCTGATACCAATGATCCAAAATTATGCAGGAATACAATAAAATACATAAATAAACATAAATGCTAAGATGTAGCAGGAATAACACTTCATTTCATTAACATCAAATACTGAAAAAAATGCCTACAGACATAATGGAAAACAAACTAGCTCGGGCGATGGTAGCTAATCTCTTAGAAGAGATGTGGTGGCTACATGCCTCTGAACCGTGTTACAATGAGGCCCAAGGGATTTTTATTATTGAACAATAAGAGAAAACCCTAAACAACCAAAACCCTAACCCAAGGAGATGTAATACCAAGAGTTTATGAGTCCAGTTGGGGTTAGTTGGGTAGCTAACTTCCCGGGGTTGTAACTTGGTATGATATTATCTCCATTTGGAGTGTATGATACCTCGTTGGAAAGATATCTCTGAGGACTACAAATTCTATAATGATTTGTTTCAAATCAATGGAGAAGTCATTCCCAAAAAATGTCGTTTAGGGCCTCAAAATGGCTCCGAAAGTTCAGGACCCGAAAAACTGCTAAAAATAGTAAATAAGAAAACTGATGATACTGACTAGGTGGAATAGGTAGGTGGCCACCAATATCCACCTGGATCAGGCTAGGACTTGGAAACTCATCCAAAGGAGGCTTCCAACATCAGAGCTTAAGTGGTTGTATGATTCCAATACTTTCTATTAATAATACATTATGTGTTTTCTTCCCATAAATGTGTAAATAATTAATCATTTAGTGTGATACTCATTGATCTGTCATATAGTTTATGTTAGAATGAATTATGCTATGTATGTTTTTTTCATCTTTATTTGATCTTCCTTGCAGGTATTCATCTGTAATGACGTAAATATGATTGGACTTTGAGCGAGAAGATCGAGAAATGACACCAATGGGCGTTAGCATCAAAGTGAGGTAGGTAATCTATCTTTGTACTTTTTGATATAATCTAGGGAATTTTACACATATTTGTCTAGTTTTTTGCTATATCCTTCCTTTAGGACTAGAGAGATCACTTCTGTCTGCAGAAAGGATTGTCTGTACAACAAATATGTAGTTGTAATCTATGGATACGACCGTGCAAATGTAATATATGCAAGATAATTCTCCAGAATAAACACAAGATGATTCGAGATCGGCGAAAGAACAATATAACAAGACTACTTATGGACATTAGTACCTTCTTTCACTAATACTGTGAAAGGAACAATCAAGTGTAAGTAAAAGAAATTTCACAAAGATTATCAAACCCAAATGAAATCAAATATAATATGAGATTTCATTAACAAAGAAATCAAACTAAAATTTCGTGAAATTTCAAAAGATCAAAAGAGATGACACTCAAAGGAGATTATCACTCATAAAAACACTAAAAAATTGTGAAGAAATCGGAAAAACCTCTTAGTAGTGATCAAAACAATGAAGGCCTGAAAAATCCATAAATTTTCTATTTTTAAGAAATTTGCGCAGGAAACCAGTTTGATTCAGTGCACATACACACTGGTGCTAAGGAATAATTGCACATATCTGCACACTATTTATAAAGGAAAATTGCGCACACATAAAAACTTAAGAAAAATAAATAAAAAACAAAGATCCCAAAACATAAAATTCAATTCTTAAAAGGGTCTAAAGGTGTCAAGTGTCACAAAAGGACACAAAGGAGAACTCACATTCCCCAGTATGGTCGCCAATTTTTTATGTGGACAAATACCTTCTACGGATATAAGAAATATCCCTATATTTCCAAAAAACCTAGTGTCAAACATCAAAATAATTGCTACCTTTCCTTAGCCTATAACTAAAACATGAAACATGTAGTATGCAAAGGATCACTTACCTATTAACAAAGTGCTTGTATAAATCCTTTCAGCAGTTTCCACAGCCAACTTTTCCTTAATGCCAAGGATTCCCAAATGCTTTCCAGAACTTCTCCATGATTCTCCAAAAGAGATCTGCATAGACAAAAAAATTCAAAGGGATCAAAGCATATCACATATGAAAGCAAAGGTAAATGAAAGCCCTAATTTAGCATACAACATATAATTGAATCAATAATCAGTCACAAGCCATGCGAGTGATAAAGGAATCTTGCAAATAACATAAAAAATAGATGCAATTAGGAAAGAACAATTACTTTATATTGAATTGAAAGGAAAACAAGCTTACAACCTAGTTCCCTTGATGTCACAAGTCTCTTCCAATGGTCTCATTTCCTTCCCTTGAGGACATGCCCTTCAAACCCAAACCAAAAACATAAGTTTACAAAATCCAAGCCTCCCATTCCTTCAATCCTATGCTCAATTTATAGGTAGGAGGAGGAGGTTTCTAGTTCATCTTCTCAAGGGATATGATGCTTAAGAGGAGGATATTAGTTCCTTGTACCAAGGGATAAGGCAAAGGTATGTAGCTATTCAAGGTTTCTAAATTGGATAATATTCCTCAACCAAAGCTTCTATAATTTTCCTTTTTATTTTTACTCGCGTGAAAATAATTGCACAGTTTTTAGTTGAAGATAGTACGTATATTTGTGTAGGTAACAATGGTAGAAACTGTGAATGCGCAAAAAATGACTAGGAAACTACGCATATTCTCAAAATGGTTTTTAAGCAATGTAACCCAAAATTCCTTTTGTCTATGTTATTGTTTTACTTCAAGATTCATAGGGGATTCACTTGAGACACTCACCAGATGGCGAGAGATCTTAATCGACAGTCATTGTGACAAAATTTAGTGTAATAATTGGGTATGAGTCCATTCAAGGCATTGTATGGGCGGAGTTGTAATACTCCCATCAGCTGGAGTGATCTAGTTAATAGGTTGATCATTCCAGACATGTTGGCATACATGGAACATGAAATGCAGGTTATAAAGAAAGATCTAAAGGCAACACAAGGAAAAAATAAGAGTTATGCATACCAACACAGGGTATTTAAATAGTCCAGGTTGGGGAGCATGTTTATTTGTGCATCAAGCCCAAGAATAGCTCCTTGAGGATCAGATCATGTGCCAAGTTGGCACCACGGTATTGCGGGCCTTTTGAGATCCTTGAGAAGAATGGACTAGTGGCCTATCGACTTGCACTGCCTCCAACAATGAAAGTCCATGATTTGTTTCATGTTTCATTACTTAAAAGGTATATAAAGGATAGTGATCATGTTATTGATTGGTATTTATTGTAGGTTGAGCAAGAAGGATAATTCTCGCCATAACCTCAATGCATATTGTAACAGAAGCAGCTCATGCTCATGAATAGAGCCATCATGCAGGTTAAAGTGCACTAGAAGAACTTTGGGCCCGATGAAGCTACATGGGTGATGTCAGATCATATGTGGGCTATGTATCCTTCATTGTTTTCTGGTTGAGGCAAAACAATTTTGGTTTGATGTTTGGTATACTTTTGGCATATGTTTTGGTGAAGTTTAAGTACATGTACATATGTATATGTATGTAAATATCGCCATGAACTAAGTTATAAATCTCCAATAAGCGGTATGGATGTTATATGGTCTTGTTATCATGTTTTTTCCTTTTGAGTAGGTTAAAAACTGTAAATACTGCATCAAGCTAAGTTATAAAGCTCTATGAGCAGTATGTCTGATTTTTAGCGGTTTTGCGAGGTGTAGGTGTGGTTTAACACCAAGGACAATGTTCCCTAAGGGGAAGGGTTCTGTAACTTACCTGGGCTAAAAGTTCATGTAATAAAAGTTAATAAAGGAAAAAATAAGACCATAGTTAAGGGAAACGTATTCCAAGCTGAATGTTGGGAAAAGATATGCTAGTGGGCATCACTAGATATGTGTTTATGGCTAAGGAAACTTGGCAAAGACAATGGCTAAGGCATTAAAGAGGCAAAAAGTATTTTTGGCACATTTATTTATGAAAATAATGGAAACTAGGATAAATGGAAGGTAAAAGGTCACAGGTTGCATGTGAGGAGGAAATTGAAGAAAAATAATGGAAAATGAAGCAAATAGAGGCATCACTGATAAAAAGGCTTCCGAGGATTAGTTGGTACCTTTTTTCAGTTCAGTTTTGGATATCTCTCATTATTATCAACTTGATGAATATGATAACCTCTAAGGGTCCTATAATAGGTGCGGGGAGTTTGTGTTATGGTTTTTGCGTCGATTCCACTTCCTTAAAGACACGAAGGAGGTTGAGTATACTCTTAACTTCCCTTAGCTCATGTTTACCCTGGTTGGCCGGTTGCCTGGGTAGATGTTAGGGGAGGTGTACATTACATCTATGCACTTCATTGTTACTCAATCCAATTGGCTAAACACACAATGGATTTAATCTCAACTAGTTTTCACTGCATCTTTCCAACTAAAATGCCCTTATTTTCAATATAAACCCTTTTTGTTAATTTCTACTCCAAATATGGTGATATGACACAAATCTTATAAATATTATATGAGGATTATGAAAACTAATGGACCATTTTTTTTTCATATTTTCATTTGACTTAATTCAAGCCCGTTATCCATAATTTCAAATCACCAAATATCTGTATTTTTATGTATTAAAAAAAAAAATCATTTGACCCTATATGTTAGAGAATATACTGTTTTCAAATTTTGATTTTTAAGTCTTCTAAATGAACTCAATATATAATATACTAATTAGTATAAGTTAACTTGTGGATGATATATATTTTCAACGCCACCATCCACCCTATAAATGAGTAAAGAGTGAGTGGTGAGATCAATAATGTTTGTGTCACATGTATACATAATCACTAAGAAACACAACCTTTAAAGGTGAAAATGTGTGTATGTGACTATAGCTAGTGGATTCTTACATTATGAGTCATTGGATATTAAAATAAAGTTCAAAAGTTTGAAATCTCACCAAATTCATTAGTGGGCTAGAAAAATATGACATAAAGCACCCTTCATTGGGTTAAAACACCATTTATAGGGTGTTACATCAACCAACATTTCAACTTATCCCATGTGCATATGCACATTGCACATCCAATATTGGTTTTCAAACCTTATAAAAATTACAATAACATAGAATCCTCCCACATCAACATTACAAAGTGAAAAGATGACAATGAATACAAATTAGAACAAATCGAAAAAAACCCCTCCAATCTATAATTCATGCACACAATGGATAAATTACCTATTGTGTATCTCAACTATTCAACCAAAACAATTTAATACATTCACCATATTTCCCTTCTCATTTTCACCAATTGAAAATTGAGGGAGATTTGAAGTTATGCGCAGAGTTGGAGCAGACCATAGTTGGAGAAATGCGTTGAGGCTATGAAAGCAAATAACTAATCGATTGATGTTTGTTGATGGTGGGCATATATATTGACATACCTCTCCTCCCATGTTGTGGATTCCAATAAAAAAAAATTTGATTTGTGGGTGTGATTTGGTCTCTAGTAGTCACAAAATCAATTTGTGCATCTCATTCACCCCCTACCAGAGACAAAAATCAAACCTTTTTCCTTCCATTTTGCACTACTGTTGTTTAAAACAACTATAGGGAAGAGAGTAAAATGTAGGGAGGAAATAGAAGGGATTTTCCACAGTTTGGAGGAAAAAAATTCGCCATAGGATGCCAAAAAATGTCAAAAAACAAGAGAGGAAAAAGAGAAAAGGGACATGATTCTTATGAATGAGGTATTTCATACCCAATTTATAGATTTTTACATTTTTATATTGCTTGTTTGAATTGTATTTTTTAGTTTTTAGTTTCAAAATTATAAAAGAATATATTAGGGTTTATTTTTTATTTATAATTTTAAAATAAATTTGTATTGTACACTAGAAGTGCTAGGCTCACCAAGTCATCATATGCTACGGTCACACCAACACTTCCAAGCTCATCTCGACATTGAGTGAACTTCGCCAAGTATTTTGGTACCGTCTCGCCCTCTTCCTTCTTGATTTTCCTGAGCTTGTCCTTCAACGCCAACTTCCTTTGGTCGTTTTTGTTTTGAAACAGATTTGTTAAGGCCTTCCACATTGCATATGGAGCTGCCTTGCCATGGAGACTCGAGATAATGTGATCTCGAACTCCTTCTAATAAGATCCTCCTCTCCCTTGCTACCTTCTTTTTCCAAGCATCAAGAAGAGTTGCGTCTGCTATTGCGGGCTTGGGAATATCATTATAAATGAATTATTTCAACCCATTGTCCTCCAAAACTACCTCCATTCGATCTTTCCGTGCAATATAATTAGAACTACCATCGAGTGAATATTCCAATCTTAATCCATTGAAAGCCATCTTGATCCATTTGTTGCACCAATGAAAGTATCTGCAAGTTTGAATATTGTTCATCACAAACTCAATTTATTCTCCACTATTATGATTTTTGGCGCTCTAATACCATGTAGAAATTATACAAACAATATGTATACCAATGGATTCAATCCGATCATGCGATATGCTAAAGCAAGATATTGAATCCTTCTACAAATTAATTGCGGAAAATAAACATCATCACACAATCACACCAAGTAAAAGAAATAAGCAAATCAATCCACAACACATATTTTTCTGGGGAAAGCCTGCTGCTTAAAACCCCTCTATCTCTATTGTATAATGAACCAAGGAATCATGAAACAATACAATGCACTCTTCTCACAAGAGTCTGTTGCACTATCCTGACTGTCTCACACTGATCCAGACAAAATTGGTCCAACACTTAGCCGATTCTTAGCTTGTATTCAACCTACCTTTCTCATGTAATCCTAGGTAATTAATCCCTATTATTTAGGATAATTAGCCTTCCTTGACTACACAATGCATCATGGGCATCCTATGGTGTATATAATTGCGCCCGAGCAATTTGCTATAAATAAAATTGATAGATAACTTCCCTTTAACCTTTTTCTCAACTTGGTCTTCATCAAAACTGACATGGATGCAGCTATTAATAGTAAATCATCAGTCACTTGATAGATCACTGCATGTGAATTAAATCTTATTAAATTCACTTGACCTCTCACTAGTGCAACAATCAGTTACAACTAGTAAGACTGACTTAACTCACTTAATTGAGTTAACTGATTTCTCATGCATTAAACTAATACACTAAATGCAACTTGGACTCTAAAACAATTAGAATCACTCTACATGCCTCACCAACCACCCCAAACTCGAATTTCATGAGCTAACTGAGTCTATCACACTTAGTTAACTATTACAAGTGATTATGAGATAATATTACAATTTATTGTCCAATTTATTTAAGGGATAAATAAATTTGACACACATTTCTTCTAATTTAATTAAGAAATAATTAAATCAAAAGCCTCCATGGTAGCCATTTCTGGATGCCATTTTTTGGATGTTGTTTCTGGATGCCAATTTCACTGTTTCTTGTTGCAAATTTCAACAGGCAATGGGTTGAGGAGGCTTGGGGCATGTGATCCTTACCTTTGGTAAGTTAGGTATCTCTCCCAAGCTCGGATTATGATGCAGGTATTAGAACACATGACTCTCAAGGGTCATTGTTGGAAATATTGGTAGGAAATAGGATGGATGTGATCCTTACCTCTTATAGCAAGTGGTATCTCTCCCATTGATTACATAATGGGATGGTTGTGATCCTTGCTTAGTAAGTTGTATCTCACCCATTTCTCGATAGAGGGTGGTAGTTTTAGCTCCCATATGATTATTTTTCTTTATATTTGAGAATTATTCAGTAGATAGAGTTGAGATAAGATGATCAGGGATTACACGTGACTTGATGACGAGATATTTGCATGATACAGTTAGAATTTTTCCCTAGCTGAGAGGGAGTGTTAATTTGGTAGCGTAGTGACAAATTCCAATTATTGGACTAGATTCCTCTTTCCAAGATGACCAAAATTAACCTTTGAAGCATTAAATTTGGATAAGGAAAAGTGTGTTTTTGAACTCAAGCCCACAAGTACACAAATTTTCAAGGTCGGCCTAAGGACAAATTGCCCCTCCTCCAATACATATAAATACAAGTGACCTCAAGCTCATTTGGACATCATGTCACATCAACCCATATTCTCTCTCTCTCAATCTGATTGGTTCATAGAAGTCTGAGGAAACTCTCTCTCTCCACATGTGTGAAGGATTTCTTGGCATATTTGACTTTTGTGTTGACTTTATCAAATAGTGACTTTGACTAGCATTGACGGAGATATTTGAGGGACTGTTTCATTTTTATTTGACCTGGGAATATTATATTTGGGTAGACTACAATACTTGGCATAGGAACCAAGGTAATCTAGGAAGTTTGAATTGAGTTGACTATAGAGTTTGACCATATGTTTGACCTGTATTGAACACATTATTTTCTCTCTCTTTTGACCAAATATTCAAGAATGCTTTGGGTTGAATTTGACCAATTGTGGAGGCTAAATTTTTGGGTTGTTGACTCGCCCCTTGGAGGAAATATTTGACTATTTACTTTGAATGGTTAGGGCACACGTTTATTGTTGTTGACTTCGACAGAATTGAATATTTATAACAATTGACCAAATTTGAATATTATCATTGGCATATTGGTTTCTGGTTGGTTTATTTGTTGGTAAAGTCAAGGCTTTGAATTTGAATCTTTTTATTGAATTTGACTCATTGTACTCTTTGTTGAACATTTGAAGACTGTTATACGAAATCTATGACTGCAGACATAATTATCTTCCCTAGACTAGGTGCCTTATTCTATAACGACAGAAGGACAAAGTATCTATTTTTTTCCTTAAAATAAATAGATAATGGGATGAAGCCTACTTGTGATTCGATGTATGCTTCACTCCTTTCTTGGCTTGAATGCTCTAATCATAGCTCTCGTTGCCAAATTAGAACCTGTAAAATAAGACAACATAAGCCAGTGATCTACGGTATCTATGTAGCCATCGGAAGAAAACATACATTTATTGGGTATTGTGAAGATTATAAAAAATTTAGAATATATATTCCTCATCAAATTAAGGTTGAAATTAGTAGGGATGTAACATTGAATGAATATGTTTCCCTTGGAAAAGCAAGGGGCCTTCCTCTGCCTCCTCTTCCTCCTGAGAAGAAATATGATGATATGGATATTCTGAAAGGTCCTTTTGTACCAAAACCTATGAGAGACATTGTTGATGATCCTATGGAGCCCATGAACCCCTTGGATCCTCCTCCGTATGATCCCCCTGCTAGGAAGAGATCGCTTTGGCTTTGTAAAACATTAGAAGATGCTGAAAGACATGTTTTTTTCTTGTGAAACATTTAGAGAAAGAAAGAAGGCATGCAAGTACCAGGGATATGTTGTAGCGATGAGTAATGATATTCAATTTGAGCCTCTCACCTTTGAAGAAGTTGTGAAATAACAAGTTTGGAAGGAATTTATGGCCAAAGAATACAAATCAATCATGAAAATGATGTATGGGATGCCATTACAAGACCAAAGGGGAGAACATTGGTGACTTCAAAATGGTTATTCAAGATCAAGCATGTATTTGATGGAAGAATTGAGAAGTATAAGGCGAGGTTCATGGCAAGAGGATTATACTAGAAAGAGGGATAGTATTATGATGATATATTTGCTTTTGTGGCCCAATATACCACCATTGATTCGATAGTTTCCCTTGTTGCAAGTCAAGGATGGACCCTTCACCAAATGGATGTGAAGATGGCATTACTTGATGGAATGTTAAAGGAAGAAGTTTACATTGAGAAGCCATAGGGATTTTAAGTGAAGAATCAAAAGAATAATGTTTGCATATTAAAGAAGGCATTGTATGGATTGAATAAATCCCCCATAGCATGGTATATATGTATTGACAGTTACCCGGTGAAGCTTAGATTCACTAGAAGCAACACTTGTCCCAACCTCTACTTTAAGGTGGTCCAAGGTATGCCTTTGATTTTTGTTTTATATGTTGATGATCCATTTTTTACAGGTAGTAATCCCCTAATGATCAAGTGTAAGAGGGAGTTGGCCTTTGAATTCGAGATGAAGGACCTTGGACTCAGCACTAATTTCTAGGCCTTGAGGAGTGAAAGGGTCCCGGTGAGATTTTCCTTTAATAGGGTAAATATGTCATGAAGTTGTTGGATATATTTGGAATGACGAAATGCAAGTCCTTGGCCACACCAATGGAAATAAATTTCAATAAGTTATGTGGAGGAGTTGCATGACTCAATTTGGAAAATCCATCAAAGTATAGACAATTAATTGGGCCTTTCATGTTTCTTGTGAACACCCATTTGGGAATATGATTTCCAGTGAACACTTTGATTCGATTTATGATCCAGGTGGCTCTAAACACCCTTAGGAGACCAAGAGGGCTCATAAATGGTCAAAATTCAAAGTGGAAAGATTTCTCTTGAACTAGGTTAAGATTGAAGTGCTCGTCACCCTGATTCCAATAGTGTGAACATATCTCCAATCCAATCCCGTATGGAGAAGTTAGAGCGAGTCAAAGTTTTGGTCAAAGTTGGGAAGTGGGCCAGGTTTAAGTGTCCCACAAATTCACCGCCAAGGGAACTTAGCTCCCAAAAGCGGGCGAAATTGTGGCCTCTTTAAATTGCCCAATAACCCTTATTTTGGAAAATTTTTAAAATAACTAATTTGTTTTAAAAAACAAGAAATATTAAAAAAATACGGGTGGCGAGTTGCCACCCCCGCCGGTTAGTATGGTTGTATTAAAATAATTACGAAAACCAAATTTGGTTGGCGGGCCACCAACCCCGCCAACCATTCCGATCCATATATATAAATATAAAAACTATATTGCATGGGGTTGGGTCAGTGTCTGGTTGACCGAGGACCCCGCCCAAAAAACCGTTACATGGCACAAGGTCGGTGGGTTTGAATCCACGGCCAGCGGGACCGTCGGCCCCGCCCAATGTGGCGGCCTTTTATGGTATGATCTCCAACAAAAAATTACACAGTTAAGTCCGCTCAACAATCCGGCACCAAAACAAACAACAACAAAATGACAAACATGGAGGGTCGGCGGGGTTGGAACCCCCGACCTCCCTTCTTCAACTCCTCCCCCTAACCACTTCACCCTTGGTGGTGGATTTGTAAATTCCGCCACCCACCTCCTTATAAAACAATTTATTTACCTTGATGAAGGGGGAGCACAAGCAAACAAAGGCCGAGAAGAATCAAGGAGTGGGAGGAGATCAGCGTAGAGTTCGAGTTTTATATTCTTTTCTTGTAGGGAAGAACCACGAGCCATGGAGACGGCGAAACCATGCCCCAGGGAATCTTGAGGGTGTAAAAAATATTCCTTCAGGCCCCAAACTTGCAGGATTCAGAATTCAACAAACTTTATGTAAATTTTACACTTCACGGTGGCAAGAACTCAATGGAAATTCTTGTTTCAGTAGCAGAGCTTCTCATTTTTCGGCCATTTTCCAGATTGGAGTGACGGTGTCAGATTCTCAAATGTGGATAGTTCTCGACACCATGAATTTGATGGTGCAGCTAGATTCGACAGCCGAGCATCCACTTCTTCAGCCAACTTCAGGGGTTGAGGTATATGCAGTTTTGATCATGTGCCTCTTTATCATTTATTGTGAGATGTATTATGTTTTTTAGATCCTTGTTTGATGTGTGTTTTTGGATCTATGTTTCTACTTCATGTGAGATGTATTCACCATGGATTTTCATGTTTGATTGAGA
Source organism: Pinus albicaulis (assembly GCA_034641835.2). Taxonomy (NCBI): domain Eukaryota; kingdom Viridiplantae; phylum Streptophyta; class Pinopsida; order Pinales; family Pinaceae; genus Pinus; species Pinus albicaulis. The sequence continues at coordinate 884,177,636 of CM076575.1, forward strand.
TCCCCATGTAACCTTGTTGAAGGGATCCTCATCGTCACCTTCTATAATTTTATGTCATGCTGATAGGAGGTCTATTGTGAGTGAGAGTTCCTGTAACGGAATGTCTCATGGAGAGACAAGCCACTCATTTTGAGGGAATATATCCTTGTATGACAGAAAACATAGTCCATGTGGATCATCACCATTTCCAGCACTATATGAAGCGGTCTACCCCATTTTGACATTGGGCTCGGAGACGTAGCCCACACTGGGTGAACTCCGTTATCAATGTCTCGTGTTCTTATGTTGCTGATTATTGTCTTGTTTCCTCTTGCTTAAAGCATGCATATGTGTTCTTTTAATGCTATTTTCAGTGCAATTCTAACCACATCACATAAGTAAAATATCATGGGCAATTCTAGTAGCTGATGGACCTAGATCAAGATGGTATCAGAGTAGTCTTCTTGCTGATGTGAACAATGGTTGAATGTGCAACAATGGAGGATGACAAAGACATGTACCAGGCCATGCTGAGGATGTCCAAAATGGTGGACATAATGTATGACGCTTATGAGAAGAGAATAGAGGATTAGAAGAAAGAAAGATCAGAGAATGATGCTTCATCCACATCTTCCAGTGCTTATGCATATTCTTCATCGCCTTCATCGTCTTCTCATGATTCGAATGAGGAGATCAACCAGAGTCTTCGAGAAGAGAATGTTGGATTAAGGAGGCTACTACGCGAAGAGAAAGAAGAGAAGCAGAGATTGCAAATTTAGTTGCGAGTCGCGGAAGAGGCCTTAGAGAAGTTGAAGCGCCACAAAGGCTTAAAGAATCCTTCACCATCTGTTTATGAATTGAAATCTGAGGTAAACAATGTTGATTTTTCTTCAGTTTCATATTCTCATTCTATCATTTCTGTGGGAAACATGGAGATACCCATTACAGGAACTGGCATGAGACTCCTTACCGAAATGGGGTATAAAGGAGGAGGACTTGGTGTAAATGGCCAAGGCATAACTCAACCATTAGAGATTGTGTAGAGACCTCAATTCACACATTTGGGATACAATGAAGGACAATGCTCGAAGGTGTTAGAAGCTTCCAATACATGGTTGAAACCATTGGGGAAAGAGAATGATGGGAACACTTCACCATAATCCTATGACAACGCACATTACAAAGAAATATTCGAGGCAAGCTCTTGTCACCATGATTGTACCAGAGACCAACAAGCAAGGTATAACAAGTCACGATATTATAGTGTTCATTTTTATTACAAGCATGTTGCTAACAATGAACATAGATCATGGCATCAGAAAACATATAGTTTTTGTGGATTACATAACCATGTATTTGCCGAGTGTTGGAAGAGAATGGCAGCACGAAAGAGGATGAGGCATGAAAGGCCTTCTCCACACCAGGGAAAGAAGAAGGTAAAGCAGGTTTGGAGGAAGAAGACCCATTGCATTCATTGCGACAGAAGTGGCCATCAAAGAGCCACGTGTTGGAGGCTCCATCAAGAGAAACATCTCAAGGACAAAGTGTCAGTGCATGAACTAGATGAAACAGTTGTTCGACAATCGAATGCGCCACAGAGAGATGGCCCATTCATTTTGATAAGTGAGAGATGGTTTTTCTAGGTGTGGTAGTGTGTCATGGCATTGTTTTTTAAATCATGTGTTGTAATTTAAAATGTAAAATTGATGATGTGTTTTCCATCACTTATGAAGCAACAATGATGTTTTCGCCTTGTATGGATAACTGCGGTATTGATTCCATTTTAATGTAAACTTGACCACCGAGTATGTGCTATAAACTCGTGGAAAGTATGAGACGATTAGGTCATAGTTGGTCATGTAATTGAGCATGTAATTGGAAAAATATTGTACTGCAGGTTTTCAGAGGACGCAGGTGTCGGTTAATCGCTTATGGCTCCGAAGGACAAAGGCGAAGGAGAATTAAGGGTGAAATTTTCAGAACACTTGTGGTTTTGACAAGGTACAAAGTGGCTACAGATTATGTTCATGTTTTTGGTGGAACAAAAGCTCCTCGGTGGGGAGGATTGATCCAGGTGGCTCTAGACACCCTCATGAGACCAAGAGGGCTCAGAAATGGTAAAAATTAAAAGTGGTCAGATTTCTCTCAAATTAGGTTCATATTGAAGTGCTCGTCACCCTGATTCCAATGGTATGAATGCATCTCCAATCCGAGCCCGTATGGAGAATTTAGAGCGAGTCAAAGTTTTGATCAAAGTTGGGCATTGGGTCAGGTTTAAGTGTCCCACAAATTCATCATCAACTAGCAGGGAACTTAGCTCTCGAAAGCGGGCGAAATTGTGGCCTCTTTAAATTGCCCAATAACCCTTATTTTGGAAAAATTTTAAAATAAATAATTTGTTTTAAAAAATGAGAAATATTAAAAAAATAGGGGTGGCGGGTCACCACCCCCACCGGTCAGTTTGGTTGTATTAAAATAATTAGGAAAACCAAATTTGGTTGGCAGTCCACCAACCCCACCAACTATTCCGCTCCATATATATAAATATAAAAACTATAATGCGTGGGGTTAGGTCGGGGCCTGGTTGACCGAGGATCCTGCCCACAAAACTGTGACATGGCACACTAGCACATTTGGCCCAATTTTCGACGGCCAAAATGTCACTCTTGCAACACACAAGTGTCCCAAGAGTGACACTTTGAGATGGGGCAAAATGTCGGTTCTCTTAGATTTAGAATTCCGACACTTGGCTTAAATTTTGGTAGAGCGACGCTATCTCCGACGTATTTTTGGTGGTGACGCAAATTTGACATTTCAAATTTTTCGTTGCTCTTCCGACGTTTCACTCTTGGTCGCTCTCCCAATGTTTATAAGCGTCGCAATTCCAACGTCAACGAACAACATAACTGACGTTTTAAGCGTCGCACTTCTGACGAACAAAAGTGTCGCTCTTCGATGAACCGTTTCGTTGCTCTTTCGACCAAAATGAACATTGCTCTTCCGACCAAAATAAGAGTCGCTAGTTCGACGCTTCTAAACGATGGAATACTAATGGAAACAAAACTTTATTTAAAAAAATTTGAACGTCGGAATACCGACGAACACAAAACATTGTTTAAAAAAAAATAAACGTCAGAATAGTATGGCCTGAAAATCAAAGGCAAGAACAAAAGTCACGTTAAATTTTTTAATACATAAAAATTTAAATGTCACGTTAAATGTTTATAGATACAAAACATTGTTTAAAAAAAACTAAACGTCAGAATAGTATGGCCCGAAAATCAAAGGTAAGACCAAAAGTCACATTAAATTTTTTAATACACAAAAAATTAAATGTCACTTTAAATCAAATCTTTAATTTTGCAATCCTGCAATATGGTTCAAAAAGGGCACCTTTTTGGATAGCTTGCCATAAGCCAAATGAGAACCTCCAAATCGATGTAAATCTGTAAATCCAGGATTGGCCTGATGAAATAATCGGAATGTAAAATAAATTCCATATACAACAATCTCTACACAAGCATCCTCTACAACCCTATGACATAAGGTCAGTCCATTGCCTCTTGCAGTGGGCAGAATTCCCCAATTAGTCAATGTCCCTCGAATCAAGTTCAGTAGTTTGTAGACAATAGAGATGACGAATATTACCAGATGTTGTAAAAAAAAAATTTAAAATGTTAAAAATATGAAATAACAAAATAAATACTCTATAAATATTTGACAATGCCCAAAATGTATCTAGAATTTATCTACAGAACACAATTCTAAATCCTGAAATTACCAAGCACATTTGAGATATTAATAGCAAACTGCATGTGAGCAAAAAGTCAAGGTTGGCCAAATTTGTATATCCATGATCACAATCCAAAAGTATGATTGAACTAAATGAACTGATTATTGTGTGTAGTGTGTGCACGTGAGGCACATAATCACAGGGAATGAAAACAATAATTTTGGCATGATATAAGCATAAGTAAATTAGAGTGTGATGTAATAAATGCACGGACAACAGAGCACAGGCACAAAACACAGGCACATAAGAATTGGAAACCCAAGATAGTAGTTAAAACATAACAGAGATACATTTGCATGTGTTATTATTTTAATGGGTCAGCTTACCAGTGCAGCAAAGATAATACAGGGGATTAATGATTATTCAGGGTAGTGTTTCTTGAATTGGTTAGTATGCTTGGTACTTTTTCTACTCTGCAACACTGGTACGCTGACCCATTTACACTTCTCCTTTTCATTGAAAAGAAAAGTGTTTGGGGCAGTTGCTTGGTGTACATATATTATTGATTCTTTCCTGGGAAAGACATGGGTGAGAAAATTCTGGATGCATCTAATAGAGACTCCATATAGGGGAAGTAGAAAGCACTAACCCTTCATTTAAATAACCATTTTCAGAAAATTTCAATTTCACTTGTGGATACTAGAGAAAAACCCACCAATTGTTCTTGAAGTACTAGATAATAGATTCACTAGATTCTAGATGTCAATCCTCTCTAATTAAGCTACCCAAACAATGTGAGGAAGTCTAATGCAGTTTCCCTCCACCATCTATCAAGTGAATGATAACAACACTTTATTTCACCCAAGAATTTCCATCATAAGCAACAAATTATACCCCTTGCCTCCAACATTCTGGTCCTACATGCATCAATACCTTTATCCCACTTCCAGGGACAAGAAATAGCTCATGCAAGCTTTCATGGTCTATGTCCAGGATATTACACCTTATATATGAATGACCAGTTTTGCTTCTCAATGTTACTAACAATTGTGAATCAACAACAATTCCCATTGGTAGGAATTTAAGTATCGTCATAAAAGATGGAAAAAACACTAAGTCTATGATAGCTATACTAGGTCTCCCTGCTAGAAATATACTATATGCGCTGACAGGAAGCACCATTTGTTTTTGTTTCCTATTATGCATGCCATGATATTGAGTGTTTTTGTTTAAAACTCCTTAAACAACTCTGCTCACATTTGCATTCAGGTTGTTCTACTTAGCTTTCATTGTTTTCCTCAACTCAAAATATTCTTACACCACCTAGATCTCACTATAATTTTTAAAATTATGCATTCAACCACTCTTAAGTTGTTACTCTTAAGGATTGAATCTATAGTTGTTACTCTTTCCCAAGCATCAAACTCTGATGAAAAATTTCATCTCCAGGAGCAAGCCTAAAAGATAAGATAGAAGGTCAAGTTTCATGATTTGGTACTAAGAAGAAGTGCACATCAAATAAGATAGGAGTGAGGGCCAAATTTATAGCCACTATGAGACCCACTTAAGGATGAAATTATCTGCATTCTATCTGTGGGTTTTAAGATCCAATTATCCATCTATTTATCAGTTTTTCACCCACAACAGGCCGAGTTACTTGTTTCGAGAGAAGTTAAAGTATTATGTGCCAAATCTTTGTCGAAATGGAATCGACTTGCATGATTAAGGAGCCATCAGTTTGTCCTTATTCCAGATATGGAAGATACATTTCAATACCTGTAGTAGCTCATCCACCAAGGCTGAATTTGATATCAGTCCTATAACAACTCTAATGAATAGTTCAAGTTGGTTTCTAGGCATCACCAAGACAAGTTCTATTAGAAGAAACCTTGTTTAAGGTGAAACCATTACAGTGGCATTGTAATCCTATAATTTTCCTCTCAATAAATTATCAATTTCCTTATAAGTTGTTCTTATTCCATGTTGCATTTGAATTGTTCGATTAAATTTTTATATTATATTTTGAAGTGAAATTTCTGAATTTCGCAACCAAACTGTTTGTAAAATATATCAATGAATCACTTGAATATTTTTGGAACATTTGCTTGAAGACAACTTGAATTTTCACCTTTGTTCGTGGGCTTCAAGAGGGCATATTGTATAGATTCTAAGGCCATACATTCCCCTACAAAAGTCTCTTCACACTGTTTTTATAACCATATTCATATACCCCTTGAAATCATATTGTAGGCATCTATCAGCTCTCCCACTTTGAAGAACCTTTCGGTATTGTGATTGTTGGTGCAAATTTATAAAATTATGAGTTTAATAAAGAGAGTAGTTGAGCTAAAGTATTTTCATATGGGAACTATTTAAATGATGATTGTTCCTTCAAGTAAACTTAATGAATATCACCTACAACAACATGCCCATCATATAAATTTGACAATATTCTTAACAAAATAATTTTGTTTAAACTCAGGAGTTACTGGAAAATTTTGAGATATTTCCCAATTGGAACATTGCATGGTCACATAAGGATGAATGGGAGAAGACTCTTAGGAATGTGTCAGCATCCTAGGAGCCAAAGTGAAAGTCTCATCCTCTTTAGGATGAAACTCTTCCTCCTTTATGTGTGTGGGGCATCGCGATATGGTAAGCTGTCCAAATATTTGAAGAAGCGTACATGTGGATGAGGCATGGGAAGTGTTGGGGAAAACATCACATTGGTATAAGGAATGTGGTGCAGATTTTGAGCTATATAGTAGATATTTTTTGGTGCAACTTCACTCATAACTCCTGGTGGTGAGTTGGGGGGAACATTTGAAGGTGGCATTCTTATAGTGGGTTCATGCCACCGTTTAATCCTGGATTTATCATATTCAGGGAGAAGAACAGATGAATCCATAAACAATCCTAACTAAGTTGGAAATTTATCTTAGTTGCATCTTGGATACCCTAATTAAGTTGAAATTTATCTCAGTCGCATCTCAGATGCCCTAACCAATTTGAAATTTATCACACATCCTAAGTTGGAATTTAGCCCAGCCACATTACAGATTTTATGCCTTAATATCTGACAGTAAAATCCACCATTTAATTTCAAATTTAACATGAGTTAGCAATTCATTTTCATCAAGCCAGACACAAGCCTTATATTTTATGAATATGCTTCGGCATGAAAGAATAGATTAATTTCATCAACACAGAGGAATGATTTTTGATACTCTCTCAAAGGAACATATTAAAGTTACTTAGGACTTCATTTACATAGATTTTATCGAAAATGCTTAGAGCTTAAACAATGGAGGCCAGTGTTAAAAGAGATATGGAGAACGACAATGTCAGTGAAGAAGAAGAAAGAAGAAATAAATGAGGAAGAACATGAAGATAAAGGTAACCTTGCAGAAAACCAGGCAGAGGCACGAGCTCTGAAAGCTGTTTTGAGCTTTGTTCTTAACAATGAAAAGAAACACAATCCTTAACACAAAGAAACACAATCCTTAATAGTGAAGAACCCCCGAAATGATATAGAGGTTTCAAATTTTGCAGTAGAAACAAGACCTAACCTTAATACACCTCTGTTCTGTGCGGTCGAAATGGGAAAATATAAATTAGTTTTTACTGGACTAAAGGGTATTAAACCCTAAAATAGAGCAACAAATTTAGTTCAAAGTAACATGGAAATCCAACGCTCCTCAGGGTTGGAGAAGTCTAGTTGGTTGTGAAAGAAAACATAACCCTGAAATCTTAAATTTGAATGGTATATCTGCAATAAAACATTTAGAAAAAGATAAATTAAGCCAATAACCAGAATATGGTGATACACTAAAACCCTAGGTTAAACACTGAATAACAAAGAGGGTTTCCCTCATAAAATAAATTCTTACCTGTTGAAGAAGGTAAGGTCTTGGATCAAGCCTCGGACATTCGAAATTAAAAACTGTTGAACACTATAATCCCAACTAAAAATAAAGGGAACAGCAGAGGTTAAACCCTTCTGTGAACATGTGAATTGGTTCAAACATCCAATATGTAACAAGAAGAAGAACTCCATGCACTTACCCGCCTTATGAAGTAAAACTAGTGGACTAATATGCACAAATATTCATTCCAATCCATATTCGTTGGAAACCCTTAATCTGAACATCTAAGACCACCAGGGATAAGGAGTGGAAAAAACTAGAGAAGTTAACAAACAGAAAATTCATGAATGCTGCCCCAAAACTGGCAAGGTGAGAATTATTTACCCAACAGAGAGGCCAGAGCTTGAGGGAAGTTGCAGAGTGCTCCACCGAAGTTCTAGAGTGCCAAATGAGGGTTAGTGGGATCTAGTTTGCATATTATTCTTGTCATTATGATATTTTATATCATTAACTATATGAGTTTTGATAATGATATTATAAATTTTTAGCATGAATTTAATTCCAATAGTTGCTATTAACATTGTTTGAGTGATTTAGTGAGGGTTTAGGAGTTATATATGTGAGTTTTGATAATGATATTATAAATTTTTAGCACAAATTTAATTCCAATGTCACAAACCGTCACAATTCCGACGCATACTCCCACAACGTCGCAATATCGACACTTGTCTCCAAACGTCGCAATATCGACACTTGTCTCCAAACGTCTCAATACCGACACTTGTCTCCAAACGTCGCAATACTAACACTTGTCTCCAAATTTCACAATACCGAAACTTGTCTCCAAATGTCGCAATACCAAAACTTGTCTCTGAAACGTTGCAATTCTTATGCTTTGTACTGAAACGTTGGTATTCCGACGGTTTTCCTAAACGTCGCAATTCCGATGATTTTCCTAAATGTTGCTAGAGCGAGGCTTGTTGGTGGGATTAAAAAAATTGAGAAAAATTGGGGAACTTTCCAATAATACCTCAAAAGTGTCGCAAAATTGACCATATGCACTAGTGGCACAAGGCCAGTGGGGTTTGAACCCACAGCCGACAAGACCGCCGGTACTGCCCAATGTGGCAGCCTTATATGGCATGACCGTCAACAAAAAATGCCATGGTTAAGTCTGCTCGACGGTCCAACACCAAAACAAACAAAAACACAATGCCAAACATGGAGGGTCGGCGGAGTTGGAACCCTTGACCTCCCACCTTCAACTCCTCTGCCTAACCACTTCGCCATTGGTGGTGTCTTTGTAAATTCCGCCACCCACCTCCTTCTAAAACCATTTATTTACCTTGTTGAAGGGGGAGCACAAGCAAACAGAGGTCGAGCAGAACGAAGGAGTGGGAGGAGATTAGCGCGAAGTTCGAGTTTTATATTATTTTATTGGAGGGAAGAACCACGAGCCATGGAGATAGTGGAACCATGCCCTAGGGAATCTTGAGGGTATAAAAAAGATTCCTTGAGGCCCCGAAGTTGCAGGAGTTAGAATTTGACAAACTTTATGTCGATTTTACACTTCTTGGCGATATGAACTCAATGATGATGCCCGTTTTAGCAGCAAAGCTTCCCATTTTTGGTGATTTTCTAGATTGGAGTGACGGTGTCAGATTCTCAAATGTGGACAGTCAATTTTGTGCCTCTCGACACCACAAATTCAATGGTGCACCCAATTTCAACAGTTGAGCATCCACTTCTTCAACCAGCTTTAGGGGTTGAGGTACATGCAGTTTTGCTCATGTGCCTCTTTTATCATTTGTTGTGAGATGTATTATGTTGTTTAGATCCTTGCTTGATTGTGTTGTGGGATATATGTTTCTACTTCATGTGAGATTTATTCGCCATGTATTGTCATGTTTTATTGAGATTTTGATGTAACCTTTTTGAAGGGATCCTCATCGCCACCTTGTGTAAGTTTATGTCATGTTGATAGGAGGTCTATTGCGAGTGAGAGTTCCTGTAACAGAATTTCTCATGGAGAGACAAGTAACTCATGTTGAGGGAATATATCCTTGTATGACAGAAAACATAGTCCCTGTACATCATCACTATTTCTGACACTATATAAAGTGGCCTACCCCATTTCGACATTGGGCCCGAAGATATAGCCCACACTGGGTTAACTCCGTTATCAATGTCTCATGTCCTTATGTTGCTAATTTTTGTCTTGTTTCCTCTTGCTTAAAGCATGCATATGTTGCTAATTTTTGTCTTGTTTCCCGAATCAATTTATGATTGCTCCCCTCCATGCACAATGGGTTGCTGCAAAACACATTTTGAGATACTTGCTTGGGACTGATACCCTTGGTCTAATATATTCTACCAAAGATGTTTGACTTCATGGATATATTGATGTTGACTAGGCAAGAAATATTATTAAATTGAAGAGAAATTTAGGATGTCGATTTAGCCTTGGATCTGCCATGATATCTTGGATGAGAAGGAAATAGAAGTTTCTAGTTTTGAGTACTGCTGAGGTAGAGAATATCGTTGCTAGCATGGATAGCTATGAGGAAATTTGGTTGATGAAGCTCTTTCGAGAACATTTTGAGTAGGTCATGGACACTACAGTGATACATTGTGACAACAAAAGTGGGACCAGATTGGTAGAGAATCTTGCATTTCATGACAAGTCCAAGCATATAGAGATGAGGTATTATTACATTCGATACATGGTGTAGAGAGGATTTGTGAGACTCCATCACATATCGACAGATGATCTAGATTATAGATATTCTCACCAAGGCTTTGTTGAAAGGGGAGTTCTTGGTCTTTATAGAGAATATTGGAATGATGGACATGACCCCTCTGGATAAAGGGCTTCGTTGATTAAGAACACTGAGCATATCCTCTTCCCCCTTGGTAGATCTCACAAGGTGGCAATGGAACATTGAAGACTCCTAGTGTTGAGGGATCTCTAGGAAATAACCACGTGTGTGATCCCTACTCTTGTATTAGATTGGGTATCTCCCCTATTGTCACCCATAGGGTGTGCATGATCTTTGTCCTTTATGACAAGTTAGGTATCTCCCGCTATCTTGGTCTAGAAAAGTATACTCCAGTTGGAATAATATCCACAAGCCTATCTTCAATTCTTGATGATTACTGGAATAAGTAATTGTTATTGAAAATGTTGCTAATTAAATATTTTAATTGTGCTAAAGTAATGGATATAGCATAGAGAAATGAAAGATTAACACCTAAAAGGACAACTTTAGTCAATGAAAACGAGGTAGTGTCATTGTCTCCACAAAGGCTCGATTCATCAAATAAGTGGCCTATGTATTATTGTATGAGGTTTTTGATAATGCAACAACCATGGTTATCCAAGTGATATTGAGTGATACATGGACTGACATGTAAATATACAGGATTATCAGCATCTTTAAATTCCGTTGATGCCCAAATATCATGAAGGGAGTTTTTTCAAGTTTCCTGATAATCCCTATGATCATGGTTAGTGCCAATCATGTATTTAAAATTCATTTTTTCTTACACATCATTATTAGCATTATGAAAGAGTGCGCATATTTTACTAATATTTTCCCTTTTGTTTTGTTGATGATTTCTTTTGAATACCATTTGTCACCCGATTACATAATATTTTTTTTAGAACCTTTTCCAAAGAAGTTAGAGTTTTATTGGACATCAAATTATTCAAATTTAATCACTTTTAATAGCTTACACATATATTTATCATTTTGATTGGGAGCAAGAGAATTTTAGAGATAAAACTTCGAAAATCATGGGATGAAGAAAAAACATAAAGAAAACACACTTATGTATGCATGTATATACAACTTTAATAATCCACTACTAACATGAGTACTAATGCATCTCTGGTACATTATTGATATAAATTATCATCAATATCTCATATGGGATGAGATAAATGTGCATTCACTAGGCTTATGGGTGACTAACTCTATAAGAGATGTTTATGAGGTGTGAGGTTGAAAAAGGAACGACATAAATGGTGGGGGTTGATATAGGCCTTAATGGCTTGTCCTCTAGGTGCTAAACCAAAGAATAACTTTTGATGAAAATCTCATTTAGGTGCTTGCAACGCCATGGTCTCAACTTGCATGTTAATGTAGGGAACAATGAAGTTCTTAGTGATGTTTTCACGGGTCTATGGTTGAAGCCTCAACCTTTATGGTCAATCTAGAATATTTTAGGGGAAAAATTCACCAATAGGCTAATTTGTTTCCATTTTTCTAAAAAACCTATTTTCCCATTTAGTTAAAATTTTGTTTATTTTTTACATTAATCTGGTTAAATTGATAATATTTGCCAAAAAAATAATAATTTTAATAATAAATTATATGTTTTTTATTGAATCTTTACCTACATTCTATATCATGTTTTTTTAAACTAGAATAGTCACTTAAAATATTATACATATGGATAATATTTGAATCCTTAAAAAATACCCTTTTGTGATCCCAACCTCTAATGTGGGGTGGCATTTTATATTTGGTTTTAGATTGTTCTTCTAAGGAATTTATTTGGGGGTGCCACTATTTTTTTCTATCAAGATTTTATAAATTAGAAAGAGTATTTTTGAGCTGTGAATTGTGTTGTAGCCTTCCAACCATCCAGACCAAGGTAATATGGTTAGTGAAAGGAACATTAAGGGAGGGAAAAAGAAATAACAATAGGTGCATAGGCCCAACAAGGAAGTGGAGAGTTGATATCATAGTAAAGCACACACAAAAAAACTTACCACAACAAGCTTTCAAAAAATACCAAAGGAGTAGTGGAGGAAATTTAGGATAGGGTTAGAGAACATAAAGGTGTGACTTTAATTGAGGAAGTTGAAGAGGAAATTTTAGAATGGATTCCAAACACTAGATTTTCAAGGAGTACGGATCCAAATTCTTGAAAATGGTGGAAATTTATTGGCACAAGAAGACCTTCATATACATGAAAATAAATATAAGAGGGACTCAACAGAAGGAAGCCCTTAATAAACCAAACTTGTTGGAATAATGATTAGGTGACATCGACAATAAATATGAGAAACTCATCCATAAAATATGGTGGTTCAAGGAAAAGTGAGGTTAGGCGAGATGAAGAACAACCTAGAAAGGCGAAGGAAGAGGAGTTGGGCGATGTGAATGCAATGAAGTCTAAAACTAGTCACCAAACTCAATTTAGAGGATGAGTTACCTCCAATGTTCATCAACGTTGATTGAATGCTTTATGATTAGCTATAGTCTTTCCAATTTTTTGTTGTTTCATAGGTTGTCAGCGTTTTCATATATACAATCATCACATATCTATAATAATAGTATCATAAGCTTATGTCATGTTTACCTTGGTATGGAACCTTAGCACTAACTTGATATGCCTACTCTAAACATGTTGATGCTTTATGTTGTTGGACATCATGATTGTCTTTACAACCTTTTTTTTGAAAAATAATATAAAAGTTAGCTATATATATATATATATATATATATATATCACATAAATATCATCATCACAATTATTAATTATATTAGGATATATTAATAGTATATAAATCTAATCAATAGAATAACAATTAAAATTTGCATCATAAATATGTTATTAATTGTTAATAAATTTATCATCAAATAATATTAGTAATGCATTAAGTGATACATGATGAAGTTATTGTTCAAACATTAAGATATTTAATTTAAGAAAAAAGTCGTCTCTAACTTTTCTTCCTCTTATGCAAATTTCTTCTCGCTGATTTGATTATATTACATGTAATTTAAAAAAAAAATACATGGTAAGTAGTTATATTTGGTCATGGTAATAAAAAGTAATATATACTAAATGTTTCGTGGATATTTCCATAGAAAATATGTATTGAAGAGTTTTGACAACATTTCTTTAAAATTATATGCATAAAGATAATAAAATAAAGACATCCTAATAACATCTATATATGGACTTCAAAAAATAATCTTGTTATCATTAGATTTTGCTTATATATTTTAGATATTTAGTAGGTTATACAACATTGAAGCAACACAATTTCAATATAATTGTTATTCAAATCACTTATAACACTGTATAATTTTTATATTTTATATATATAAAAAACATTTAATAGTTTTGTTGGGCTATATTATAAGAGACAAGAGTTTGAAATTTGGGTCAATCTCACTCATATCTAAATTTTCATCCTTGTGTTCGAATATGTACTACTCATAAATTTAAAAAAGGTTAGTGCAATGGTATTTTTATATATTTTTTTAATGGCATTTTTATATAGAATGCTTATAATCATATTAATGTAAGAGGACTTTAGTGTTGTATTAAAGGGTAACATTGTAACTGGCCAATTGAAGGTAGGGCTACATAATATGCAAAATTATGCGAAAGCACATGGAAAAATATCTATAAGGTGTACTACATTATAAAAAGGTAAGTCTAAGTTAGAGTTTAGTAGCTTGTTTATGTAAGCAATCGATAAGTCGAATGTTGGAATGACTTTAAAGGTAATGCATTTTGTTATTTATCTAGTCCTATTAGGTTTTACTTGTCTCACACATGAATTCTTGTCTTTGGAGAAATAGAAAACTCAAAAAAATAGTATTGTTCCAATACTTGCTTTTGAACAATTCTTTTTAACTTTGAATCCAAGTCTTCATTTTAATTATCCACAAAAAATATTTAGGTCGAGTTGGTATAATTTATTTGTAGTTTTCATTCTCCACACACTAATATTTCAAATATTCTTCTATATCTCCTTAATGAAATTGAAATGATGATATTTTTCTCCATTAATATTGGATACTATTTCTTCTTGACTAATCTCTTTTATTCAAAGTGATGCAAGGTTCAATTTTGGACACGATCGAATATACACTCTAATCATTATTGTATTTCTAGGTTTGGCTAACATTGACTTCGTGCATGTAGGTTCATAACCCCTCTTGAGGAAAACAAACTACTCTCATGTTATGTATAAATACACTACTCTCATTTGTAACTTATCAAAATATGATTCATTTTTATTGATTTGCCAACTTATCCCTTTCTTCTACCAATATCCCTTTAAATTCAAACTCTCCCACCTGCATCCAACTTCGGTCACAAATTATAAAATACATTGCTAATGTCACAATGTCATTGAAGTGAAGCAAACTAATTAGTTCATTTGAGAGCTGATGTTCTCTATCATTTTAATTTATGCGTATTCCCCTAGTTTAAACTTGTCCCTGCCATTGATTTTCTAAGCGAGCCATTATCCTAGAAGCAAAAAGTGAAAAATAGAGCTTTTCAAATGATAAAATCCCTTGCCACTGATTGGGATTGAGATCCAACCCATCCATCAAAGGATAGTAGGTGATTTTTTTTTCTTTCTTGAGTAACTTCATTCCATATCCTTGAATATTTTATGAGCATACATAGACTCCTAGTAGCCAAGGATACCCTAAAATGGTAATATTTATAGACCCCATCCTCTCATAGGTTTTGTCTTGGAAAGCATTTTCCATTTAACTATTGGGAAGCCACCTTTATCCTTCTTTCCCTTAAAGAGAAAATGTAAGTTCCATTCTTTCCTTATCCTATCTAAAATACCAATAGGAATGGAGGCAAAGTGTCAATAACTTGGGTTCCATAAATTATGAAAGCCATCAATTGAAGCATTTTCTAGTGTCAGAAATGTCATTGAAGTGAAGAAAACTAATTAGTTCATTCAAAAGCCAATGTTATCTATTGTTGTAATTGTCTTCCCCTAGTCTAACGTTATTCCCAACATTGATTTTCCAAGCAAGCCACTATCCTAGAAGGGAAAAGTGAGAATTAGAGCTTTTCAAATGATAAAATATCTTGCCATTGATTTGTATCAAGATCTAACCCATTTTAGAATAAAGCCCAAATACTTTAGTGTTCTATGGAATGGAAAAGTTTGAGTGATAGCTCTTTCCACCCTTTCATCTCAAAATTTTCAAAGGAAATGGTGGTATTTTAAAGATGTATGTCTCAATGTTTTTATATCAACCTTCCCTGCTCTTTCCTCATTCTCTATTAAAAGGAAATGGCATTATTGCTTTGTGTTTTTTCTTTTAAGTAATAGAACAACTAACCTAACGTAGAGAGGAGATGTTATAATCACAAAACTACTTCGAGCATAAATTGTGGTTTAATGAATCCTCAATATGTGTCGCAAAGAATGATTTACACTCCTTAGCCGGGACTTGTAGACCACCACCATCCTTGAAACAATGCCATACAAAATGAATTGTGCACATTTTCTATTAAAAGGCATAATGACATTGTCGCTTTGTGCTTTTTTTCGGTTAATGAAACACATATCCTAACCCAAAGATGAGATGTTATAATCATAAAAACTACTCCAAGCAAAACTTGATGTTAAATCAATCTTTTATTGTAGCAAAGAATGACTTGCATCCCTTACCCTAGACTTCAATCTTTTAGTGTAGCAAAGAATGACTTGCATCCCTTACCTTAGACTTGTAGATCAACACCACCTTCGAAAGATTGCCATACAAATTGAACTATCGCCCTCATACTTTTTTATTAGGCCATGAAGACTAAAGAACTTTACAAACTTGACAACAAAACAGATTCAAACAAATAGGAAACTAGAATGAAAATTATGATTTTGTTATGCAGAATCACGAGCTTATCAATATATCCATTGCCATTGACATTAATAACTAAGTAAATTTAGTATATATATTTTAAATGTTTTTGTTTGTTTAATGAATTAATTGAAATAATCTTTGATATATATTTTAAATTTATTGTTTTTAAATGTATCTCACTAAATTTAATATATATATATATATATTCTAAATGTTTTTGTATTTTTAATGTATTAATTGAAATAAACTTTAATATATATTATGATTTTATTGTTTTTTGATGTATTAATTGAAAACATCTTTAATATATATTATAATTTTATTGTTTTTTAATGTATTAATGGAAAGAATGTTATATATATAAATTTATTGTCGTATTAATAATCTTTAATTGCAGAAATGAAAAGAGAGCATAAAAATGCGCAAGAAAACACAACAGCTGGAATAGCTCAGTTGGTTAGAGCGTGTGGCTGTTAACCACAAGGTCGGAGGTTCAAGCCCTCCTTCTAGCGAACATCTACCACTAATGCAGGGGAAGTGCACTGCTTCTGTTCCAGCCCTTCATTGTTTAGTGAGACTGAAGCCATGAATTTAAATTTAAACTATTTATTACCACAAATAAATCGAATCGAGCCCAAAAATAGAACCATTCATTTTACGAAAGGGAGCAAAATTGGAACCACTAATTTTACACAAATAAATGGAATCCAAAGAGGGCAAAAATATCATTTTACACACGCTGAAAGAGGGCAAAAATAGAAGCCAGGTTACATCTGATCCAATCTATCAGACCCAGGTTACACAAAAATATCATTTTACACAGGATCAAACTATCAGACCCAGCTTACACACGCTGAAAGAGAACAAACAAAAATATCATTTTACACACGCTGAAAGTGTCAGAGCCAGGTTAAAAAAAAAAATCAGTTACACACGCTGAAAGAGGGCAAATTTAGAAGAAGCCACATCTGATCGCAACTATCAGAGCCAGGTTTCGATCCTGGGACCTGTGGGTTATGGGCCCACCACGCTTCCGCTGCGCCACTCTGATGGCAGATGTACAATAAGTAAAAATTTACAGCACCCTACCTCCCGTAGTATACGTGGTTTTCAATCGTGCGACCCAGTTTGACGGACGGAATAACTCGTTCGTCTTACAGATTTGGAGTGGGAAAAAACGATCGAATTTGGAAGAATAATAATAATTTATTTGTATTTAAATTTAATTTGAAGCCAGCATGAACCTAAGAAAAGCCCCTTGTGTCTGCGCGTGTGGACGCACCGGGTGGGAAATATATTCTATCTAGTGTTTATACATATTTCTCTCTGCTTCAAAATCTAATATGGATCGGAAAACTATACACTATCATAAAAATCGCCAAATAAATCCTCTTAGATTGGTAGAGGATAAACAATAGGCGTATATTCAAACTCTTAAGAATGTTTTTTTTGTGCTACTTCTTTCTTTGAACATCATGAAGATGGACCATATGAATAAGTTTAAAGGTGGTTTGTAAAGAAAAAGTAATTGAAGATTGATATCATAATTGAATTGAATTAGATCTCATTATGTTAAATTATCACAAAATAAATTTGGCTATTTTCAAGGTTTATTATTATTATTAGTATTAATCATAATATATTGAAAGTATAAAGAAATATTTTATATTTTTCTATTTTGGAAAAGAAATCAATTTAGAGGGATGTTTTTAGTAAATAGTCATTATTTTTATGGTGCTCTTATTCTTTTTAACAAAGGCAAATGTAATAAGATATTTTATTAGTACAAATGTAGTTGGTGGAGTAGAGGTAAATGTAGCTCATCTTCCTTAGAGGTGAGAAAATGTGGTAATGGTCCAAGACCTAAAGACATTTGGCAACGGGGAAAGTTTGCATCCTTACGCACCACCAATGGATCATTTTAGGTGGTGCGGTTTTCCTTGAATAACAATGATGAGTCAACCCACATTTATGGATAGCAAGGCCGCTTAGAGCTTGCTTCTCAGGGTTTCAATTGTAGGTGTCTCCAAGCATTCCATATGAGATTTCATATGACAAATGCAACATGAGTGGTAAATTAGTGTTTCACTACACTAGCGCGAGAGAAACTAATCATAGTTCTATACATGCTCGCATTATTTTGATCATGCAAAGTTGAGTTAGGGTTTATAGGAGTGAGCCAAACTATATTGGACTATATGTGCTCTTCAAAAGTTTGGGTGTTCCTCCAAAATTTATCTTTTTTCACTATGTTTCCTTTACACCATTTACATATGAATATTGGCCTTATTAGAATGCCTATTCCCATTCTTTTCATTATGTTCAAAGTAAAGAAACATCAAAAACAAATCAAGAAATCATTAGGATATGTGTTCAAGAGTTTGATAGTGGTGATTAAAAAACATGGAATGAAATATCACATTTTCTTGTTATTTTCAAATTTGAGTAATGCTACAAAACAAAGAAATCCTTTAGATAATGAATTAGCATACCTTAACCACTTTGTAATACGGGGTTGTTTGCTCAATACAAGAATAAGAGCTACAAATGAGAGGAAGGGGGGAAGCCCAAGAAATGAACATATTCACATTCAAGCGTCATGTTAGTAGGAAACATCACTTCCTTATGGTTGCCCCCATTGGCATAAAGACCATGCTATATCCTCACTTATATGTTAGTAAAGGTCGCATTTCTTAATCATTATAATAATAATAATAAATCTAGTATAAAAAAATATTTATGTTACAAAAACAATTCCAATGGACATAAACTTGAAGCATATTTGATTTCATAATAAACATTTCATTAAAAGAAAAACAATACAAAATAAAAACTCAAATATACGCTCATTTCAAAAAAAAAAAAAAAAAACCCTAAATATTAATAATATTTCCATTATAAAAATAATGATATATATTATAATATAAAACACTACTTTAAAACAAGAGGGTATATATACAAAGAACACAAAGTCCCACACAAACATTAATGGAATTTATTAAGATAGGTGGAGTGGGTATTTAGAGGATGGTTACTCTTCAACGATTAGCGATTAAGGTTTTGGTAAATTGAATGTTAAAAGTGTAATGTGTGCCACTAAATTTATATGGAAAAATCTTATCACCTTAAAAGTTCAATAAATTCTTATATATATATATATATATATATATATATATATATTAAATAAAAAAATATTATATATTAATAAAAAATATATGCACAAATACTATTTGTTATTAGATAAATCATTTGTGTATTATATCCATTAAAAAATTGACATTCTAAAGTGCAAGCATAGTCTTTTAAGTTTTTTCTCATAAAAAAAACCAATGTCTTTTAGAAAGTCAAAAATTTAGAACCAAGTCTCAAAGGATGGTCTCCATATACTCAACCTCAACACCTTCATTGAATTCATAAATGCCAACATAACCGATCGGCAAAGACTTGGTATTTTACATAAGGAAAAAATGGTTTCATTTTCTCTTTGAAGAAAAGAAGGATAGAGGTGGCCTCCCAATAGTTAAATGGAAAAGACTTGCCAAGAAAAAGGCTATGAGAGGATGGGGTCTACAAATATTACCATTTTACAGCATCCTTGGCTACCAAGGTTCTATGAATTCTCATAAAACACTCAAGGATGATGTTACTAAAAAAAAAATGAATACTCACCTACTATCCTTTGATGGATGGGTTAGATTTCACAAGAGATGTTATCATTTGAAAAGTTCTAATTCTCACTTTTCACTTGTAGGATAGTGGCTTTCTTGGAAAATAAATGGTGGGAACAAAGTTAGACTAGGCGAAGATCCATAAATTACAACAATAGAGAACATTGGCTTTCAAATGAACATATTAGTTTGCTTCACTTCAATGACATTTGTGACACTAGAAAATGCTTCAATTGATGGCATAGATAATTTATGGAACTCAAGTTATTGGCACTTAGCCTCCATCCCTATTGGTATTTTAGATAATACAAGGAAACAATGGTTACATTTTCTCTTCAAGGGAAATAAGGATAGAGCTAGCCTCCCAATAGTTAAATTGAAAAGGATTGCCAAGACAAGCTATGAGAGGATGGGGTCTATAAATACTACCATTTTAGGGTATTCTTGGAGCCTACTAGGAGCCTATGGATGGTCAGAAAATATTCAAGGATATGGTTCGTTGTTACTCAAGAAAAAAAACTGTTCACCTACCATCCTTTGATGCATGGATTGGATCTCAAACCAAATTTGTGGCAAGGGATTTTATCATTTGAAAAGCTCTATTTTTCACTCTATTTGAAAGCGCTATCATAAGCAAGCTACTAAACTCTAACTTAGATTTACTTTTTTTTTTTATAATGTACACCTTATCGATATTTTTACATGTGCTTTTGCATAATTTTGCATATTATGTAGCTCTACATTCAATTGGCCACTTACAATGTTACCCTTTAATACAACACTCGTGCCCTCTTACATTAATATGATTATAAACATTCTATATAAAAATGTCATTAAATTTTTTATAAAAATACATTCCACTAACATTTTTTAAAATTATGATTAGTACATATTCAAACACATGGATGAAAACTTAGAGATGAGTGATATTGAACCCAATTTCAAACCTTTATCATTTATAATATATGCCAACAAAAATATTAAATGTGTTTTATATAAAATATAAAAATTATAAAATGTTATAAGTGATTTGAATAACATTTATATTGAAAATGTGTTGTTTCAATGTTGTATAACTTACTAAATATATGAAATATGTAAGCAAAATCTCATGTCAGCAAGATTATTTTTGAAAGTCCATAGATAGATGTTATTAGGATGTTTTTATCTTCTTATCTTTATGCAGAGAATTTTAAAGAAATGTTGTCAAAACTCTTCAAAACATTGTTTCTATGGAAATATGTAGGAAACATTTTGTATATGTTACTTTCTATTACCACGACCAAATAATGTCATTTCCTTTTCTAGATTCTTTTGCATTGTCAAGGCATCGAAATAAATATAATAAAATTCAAAAAACATTGTTAAAACAAGATTCACACAAATCCACATGGTTTTGTACAACTTGACACTTTGTACACAAATCCATATAACTACTTACCATGTAGAATTTTTTTTTTCAAAATTACATGTAAATTAATCATAGCAACTAGAAATTTGCATAAGAAGAAGAATAAGAAAAGTGTAACTAGAGATTTTTTTTTTTTGATTAAATATTTTAATGTTTGAACAATACCTTCATTATGTATCAATTACTGTATTACTAATATTATCAATTTATTATTGATGATAAATATATTAGCAATTAATAACATAATTAATACATCCTAATATTATTAATACATCATGATATAATTAATAATGCGATGATGATATTTATGATATATCGTTAATTTCATTATATATATATATATATAGAGCTAACTTTTATATTATTTTTCAAAAAAAAAGATTATAATGACAATCATAATCTCCAAGAACACAAAGAATTAACATGTTTAGAGTAGACATATCAAGTCAGTGCTAAGGTTCCATAACAAGGTTAGAATAACATAAGCTTATGATACTAGTATTCTAGATATGTGATGATTGTATATATGACAAAGCTAAAAACCTATGAAACAACAAAAACATGGAAAGACTATGGCTAATCATCAAAATTTCAATCAACATTGATGAATATTGGAGGTAACTCATCCCCTAAATTGGGTTTGGCAACTTGTTTTAGACTACATTGCAGCCACATCGCCAAACTCCTCTTCCTTTGCCTTTCTAGGTTGTTCTTCCACTCCCCTAACCCCAATTTTCCTTGAACCACCATATTTATGGATGTCATTTTCATAATTATCATCAATGTCGTCTAATCACTATTCCAACAAGTTCAATTTATTGAAGGTTTCATTTTGATGAGCTCCTCCTATCTCCATTGTCATGTCTATGAAGGTGTTATTGTGCCAATAAATTTACACCATTTTCAAGAATTTGGATACATACTCCTTGAAAATCCATTATTTGGAATACATTCTAAAATTTCCTCATCAACGTGCTCAATGGGAGTCACAAATTTATGTTCTCTAACCCTATCCTAAACTTTCTCCACTACTCCTTTGGTATATTTTTAAAGCTTGTTGTGCTAGGTTGTTTTTTCTTTCTTTATTATAATTTCAACTCTTCGCTTCCTTGGTGGTCCTCTACATCTATTGTTATTTCTTTTTCCCTCCCTCAATCTTCCTTTCACTAGCCATGTTACCTTAGCTTGGATGGTTGAATGGATACAACACAATTGACAAATCCAAGAGACACTTTATAATTTATAAAATTTGGTGCAATAAAAATGACACCCCCCAAATAAACTCCTTAGAAGAAAAATATAAAACCAAATATCGGATGCTACCCCACATTAGAGGTTGGGATCACCCACGGATCACCAATGGGTATTTTTTAAAGGTTCAAATATTATACCCATGTACAATATTCTAAGCGACTATTATAGCTTGAAAATATATACATATAAAATGTAGGAGAATATTCAATTAAAAAACATGTAATTTACTATTAAAAGTAGTAAATTTTTGGAAAATATTATCAATTTAATCATATCTATGTAAAAATAGATATTTTTTAAACCAAATGGGCGAAGTTTTTTAAAGAAAAATGGTCCAAAAATAGCCAATTGATGAAATTTCGCCCCTAAAATATTCCCTATTCACCATAAAGGTTAAAACTTCGACCATAGACCCATGAAACCTTCACTAAGAACTTCATTGTTTCTTACATTAACACACAAGTTGAGACCAACTACCTAAATGAACTTTTCATCAATGGCTTTTATCTAGTTTAGCACCTATAGGACAAGCCATATAGGCATATATCAACCCCCACATCACAAACATCTCTTCTAAAGCTAATCACCCATCATCCTAATGAATGCACATTTACTCACCCCATCTGAGATATTGATGACAATTTATATCAATAGTGTACTAAAGATGCATTAGTAATTGCATTAGTAGTGGATTATTAAAGTTGTATATACATGTATGTTATAATTCATGCATACATAAGTGTGTCGTCTTTATGTTTCTAAGTGTTATCTCTAAATTTCTATTTCTCCCAATCAAATTGATAAGTATATGTGTAAGGTATAAGAAGTGATTAAATTTGAATAAGTTGATGTCTAGTAAAAAATACATATTTTCTTGGGAAAACATTCTAAAAGAAATATTATGTAGTAGGGTGGCAAATGGTATTCAAAAGAAAACCTCAACAAGAAAGCTTGTGAACAAAAAAAAAGGGAAAATATTAATAAAATACGCATGTGGACTATGTCATAGTGCTAATAATGATGTGGAAACACAAGTAAATTTTAAAGACATTATTGGCACTAACCATGATCATATGGTACATAGTGCACCAAGCACATTAGAAGTAATTGAGAATAATATTTCTCTTGTTTAGATTTAACGGAGTGTTATATAAGGCAACACATGTGGAGGAGGAATTACAAGAAATAAATTTTATTACTTAGTGAAACCTCACTAGAAATGAGGTGATGCTAAATGACAAGGAGATGACAACTTTAATTGGATACCATTATCTTGCCTATAATAAATAACATTTCATAAGTAGCACTCCAAATATAAATGTAATGGCCATGTTTCTATTCTATTATATATTTAAATGTTATTTTCCATGGAATCCATGCGCATTTGCACAAATAAACCTAGTTTTATCATACATATGGTTTCACATATAAAACCCATAGATCTATTAGATAATATGAGTGATTTCATTAATGTGTTAATCAAGAACATGAGTGATTTCAAAAATAGATGAATCACTAAAAATAAAATTGCTTATCATGAAAAATCCATTTGAATGTAGAATTATGTTAACCAACCATCACTTATTATTTCTTCACTATTGATGGTTAATGCAAAGCTTAGATTGTATTTTAATTAGCCCTATTAGTGAGTTTGTCTTTGTTTTTTGTAAGATTTTCCTTTATATTATTGAAATATAGATTTATATGAAACAATTCTTTGTGCTATTGGTCTTTCCACAGGGAAACTAGACCAATAACACAAATTGAGAGTCTTGATATTACATATATCCCTTGGTAGACAAAAATAAAATATTTCCACTATACACATAGAGTTGCAAGAGAGCAAAATTATGCGAGCTCTAGTTTGCAAAGTCTTTTTGGATGAACCTTAACAAAATTTAGGTTCACATTGATAATTAAAACATAAAAGTAAGATTGTACTATGACTTGGAGGAGCCATGTTGAAATCCAATGGTGCAGAGCCACATGCATACCATCCACCTATAGACCACAATCTGACCAATAACCTTGCAACAACAGTGAGCCACCACAGAGCTAGAGGAACCACATTGAAAGCCACCAGTGAAAATCCATGTCAGAAGTTCCACCCACGAACCATGAGTTGACCAAGAACCTTGATAGAAATGAAGAGCCACCACAAAGCTAAATGAGGCATGATCAAATCCATGGGTGCATACCCATGCACAAACGTGTCACCCATGAACCAAAAGTTGACCAAGAACCTCAACAATGACGGTGAGCCACCATAAAGTTTCCATATCAAACTAGTGAAACTCGAAAACCCTGACAACACCTTCTCAACAACAATAGGAGTTGAGCAAGCATAGCAGAACATGAACCAAAAGAAACCACCAACTAGAGCCATGAAATGCTTGAAAGTTCAGTGGGAGGCTTTTAGGCCCCATAACATAGATAACCACACTAGAAAGGCTAAGCCCCAAGATGAGAATAAGAGGTCATTTTGGTTCAAGAAGAGAGCTATGATTTCTCACATATAGGAAGAAATGCACCATCCTTTAGAGGTGCATCATCACAAAGAGTCGTGAAGCCTAGGTGCAACCCCATATCCCCCATGCTCTCAATAGAGGATGAAAGTTTCAAAAACAAAGGATGGTGATACTAACACTCCAATTTTGTGAAGAATAGTGCAAGCCAATGTAGGAGACAACCAACAAATTCATGGAGATGATCAGGAAGGTGGGCATGTCAGCCATGGACCAGAAAAAGGGAGGCACATGTTGAAAAATGTGTAACTAGGTTCGGTCTTCATAAATATGAAATGTAATTTTGATTCTTGTGTTTTGTAAAATGAAAAAAAAATTATTATTGTTATTTTTGGAGCATGGGTTTCATGATCAAGGTCTTTTATTTTAGAGGTCAAGCACCCATTGAGTGTTTCTAGGGTTTTTCCTAGGTCAATAAGTAAAATTATTCATTGTCATATGTTGAAGACCCCATCGGGAACATTGTAACTTGTAAATAAAATGATTTTTGTCATTAAAAGTGTCAAAATAACCTTCAATACCATGTCGTCTTGGAAGTTGGGAAGTGGGCCAATTTTGAGGAGCCACATCCACCTTGAGCAACTTATATAAAGGATGGAACTCAGCCTCCTTGAGATACATTCATCACTCACTCATTCAAGAAAATGAGAAGAGCAAGAAGGCTAGAGAAGAAGGAAGAGGACAAAGAAATATTATTTCTAGGCTAATTCTCTCTCACACATGCAAAGAACTACATCTATGGTTTGCTTCTTCAAGGTTGGAATTCTCTATCTGTTGGAAGATGATCAAATCTGCTAGAAGAAGGGTCTACTAGGTCACCTACCAACCCTAGAAAAGGAAGAAAAACAAGTGAAGTTGTTAGGAGGCCTTATAAGGCTAATTCCTCTCACATGTGTGGATGTAGTAGCAGTTACAGGGGGGCAAAATTTTTAGATCTGTAGTAGAAGTTGGAATTTTGAAGTTGGGGGTCAATTTTTTGCTGCTAGAAGAGATTTGACTGGGTTTGACTAGGGCAAAGGAATCACATCATCTCGAAAGGTTAGACTTGGTCTTGGAGGGTATTGGTATTGATCTAGAGTTCTTGGAATTCATCAATTGAAGAATATATAAGAAGAGAAGAGATTTTGTGGGCTTTCCTCTCAAGTGGAGAGGCTTTTGCCCTAGCGTGTAGGCTACATTCTATGTTCTTGTGTACTATGTATTATTGTTGTTTTGGTAGATGTTTGATGATATAAGAACATATTGATAAGTGAAGAAGCTAATAATTAAGAAAAAGTAAAAATAAATCACAAGAAATTATCGTAGAAAGAGAAATCATCCTAACTATTTCCTTATATATTTCTCAACGTGGTATGAAAGCTAAGGTTGGCTAAGGGCATAATGAATATCTCTACTACATTAAAGAAGTTCCTAAATAAATGTACAAAGGTTGCAAGTCAACTCAAGAAGGGCATCAAAGAAGCATGGGATCTCCAATTTTCTTCTAAGAAGGAAGTGACCAAGACGTCTACAAAGGATGACAGACTATTCTTGGCACTCATTGGCACATTTCAAGATGAGAATATCTGGGTAATAGGAAATGGAGCATCAAGAGATATGACCGACCAACATAGAAAATTGAATACATTATCAAAAGGGATGTTGGGCTAGGGTACCCTAGGTCGAGCCTTAATGTAATTTTTGTTAACTTTGATGATAAGCACAGTGCACAGAAGGTCAAGGGGCTTTGGGGTGGGTCAAAGCTCCTTCATTTTGTAATGGATAAAGGGGTAAAACATGGGACTCAAACCACGGTTTGGGACCATGGTTTTTGCACATCGAAGTAATATAAATCGGCATGTATGAGTCAAGTCAAGACATCTATATCATAATTATGTAATGTTGATGTGATTTTGGGCAAGTAATTGGTGATTAGTCTGAGTAAGAGACAGGCTCCTGTGACTGTGTATGAGGAGACCTAAGGGAAGTCTTGGGTTGTGTGCGAGGAATCTGCGGCTGTGTGCGTAGTAGGAAGAAGTTGTATTCATTTAAGATCTGATTAATAAAGAGAAGTTTTGGTAAAATCATTGGTTACTGGCATGATTTATGTTCTTATGTATTAATGAATTGATATTTATGAGTTAATGATTTTCTTATATATCGGTTGTGTAGTTTATGTTGTGAAGGAAGTGAAGAAAATTTCGTGTTGGTATGTATTAATATGTATTTGTTCCCAATCTTCATCAAATAATCGCGGGTTCCGGTTCTCTTGGATCGCGAACTCACGCATCTTTGATCCAACCAATCCTGCAATTCGCCCTTAGTCAAATGCCACATCAAATTTCCCTCAAACACATCTCGGTCCTGGAAACAGAATCATTTTTTGGCTCAAGGGGTCCTGACCCAGGCTCAGAGTGTACTTTGACAATTGGACTTTCTTTGGATAGTTGAATAAACATGTCTCCAGCCTGGGCTTAATGCTAGATACTTGTCGAAAGAATAAGATTTCTCTGAACTTGAAGAAATAAATATTATGTGTTCCTTTTGGTATCTTTCCGGGACATATTGTCTCTAAATAGGGACTGGTGGTCAATCCAACCAAAATCGTTGTCATTATTGTTACACAACAATTTGTCACCGTCCCTACAATCCCCATCCCGCACATTGGAGGGCTCATTCCGTGACCTGTGGGCAGAGTTAAGACTTGAAAATACTTTCATTGCATCCCTCTGAAGATGAGCTTTAATTGCCCTAAAGACATCTCCCTGCAAAAAACCCTAAAAATAGCTCTTTTTCCATTGGCGCGGTTCCATAGTTCAGCCCTCGCGCCAAGAGGGAAATACTCCAAAGAGGGCACGCCAATTGGTGCTCTGTCATAGAGCCACACCTGCACCAACCATATTAAGAGGTGTTTTTAAAAAATAAAAGGCGGAAGTTTCATCCTAACAAATTACTGGGCTGATTTCTATCTTGAGTTGGGAGGTTTGGCTACGGATTTCCATGGAGAGGAAGTGGTTTCCCACCTCTCATGGAAGCTTCCTTGATGATAGGGCCAATCCCATAATTATAGGGATCCCAACTCCCCTTCCTCCTTCTATAAAAGCTTGCCCATTTCCATTGCAAGCTAGTTCCAAAGAGTGGCAGAATTTCTAAGTTCCCAAGAGATTTCATGCTGCAAAATCCTTCTTGATTCCCCAAGGCCAAATCCAAGCAAGGAGAATATTGCCAAGTATCCGGAGAGAGAGGCTTGTCCCATCCCTGACAGGCTTTTTCGAGACATGTTGTGATGACGACCTGCTAAAGGAGAGTGCTGCGTCGAAGCTATGGTTGTATTCTTATTTTTTACTCTTTAATGATAAGCGACTATCGGTTATGGTTCCACTCTTGTTCTTGATCATGTTCATGAGTTATATCCTCTTCGACTGATATATAGTTGTATGTACTGGATTTTATGCTTGCGTTTGTGTTGTTTCTTGCATGTGCAGGTGTCCGATCACGGAGATCGTGAGGGCTGTGATCTGCCAGGGCGAAGGAACGGGAGCACCACCTCTTCTACAAACGACAGCGTCGGATTCCAGGTAAGCCTTCCCCGCAAGTCGATTTATTTACAATTAGGAACCTGCACTGTAGTGTGTTTGATTGTTGCTAGACCCGATCTGGGCTAGTAGGGATCGCCTCTGTTTGCAGAGGGGATTTACCTCCTCAAGAAATCACTGGTTTTCGCGGATATTATATGCTCTCTCCCGACAGACTCCGCTCCTTCACATTCCGAGGATCATATCCCAGACGAAACTCTTTTCCTCATCAGTACTCGCAACCCTTGGTATGGCAACATAATTGTGTATCTTCAGACCTCCACATTTCGGTCTGAGTTGACTAAAGATGCCCGACGTCGGATTCGGCATCAGTCTCAACCCTATCGTATCATAGGAGATACCTTATACCGTGTTGGAGTAGATTCGGTGCTTCGCCGGTGCCTAACCTTGGAAGAGGCTGAAAGGGTTCTAAATGACTGCCACAATGGCGCCTGTGGTGGACATATGTCCGGATATGCTACTGCCCAGAAGATTCTGCGAGCAAGTTATTTCTGGCCGTCAATATTCAAAGACTGTATCGTTGCAGTCCGTAAATGTCATGCGTGCCAGGTGTTTCAGCACAAGATGCGCGCGCCACCTCTCCCTTTGCATCCTGTTATTACCGTCGGCCCTTTTGCGAAATGGGGCGTGGATTTTATGACGTGTAACCCTCACTCGGCCGGGGGGCATGCGTATATCATTGTCGCTGTCGACTACTTCACCAAGTGGGCCGAAGCGATGCCTACACTAGCTGCCGACGGTAAGACAACTGCCCAATTCATATTCAACCATATCATTGCATGTTTCGGGGTCCCGCAAGCCATCGTTACTGACCACGATATTCATTTCCGAGATTATATGATGGCTGAGCTAACTTCAAAGTTGGGCTTACGTCATCATAGCTCAATGCCATATTACCCTCAGGAAAACGGCCAGGTTGAAGCCGTGAACAAGGTTCTGGTCACTATACTTCAACGAACAATTGGTATCCACAAATCCAATTAGCACCTCCAACTGTTCTCAGTTCTATGGGCATACCGGACATCTGCAAAGAGTGCAACTGGATTCACACCATTTCAATTGGTGTATGGTCTGGAAGCAACTCTTCCGGTTGAATGCGAGATTCCTTCGTTGAAATTAGCTGTGGATCTTCTACCCGACACTTCTGCTGAGGAAGAGCATCTTTTGTATCTGGAATGGTTAGATGAAAACCGCCGCTTAGCTGCTTTAGTTATTGAAGCACAGAAGAAGCGGGTCAAAGCTCACTTCGATCAATCGGTTTCTCCTCGTTCCTTTGTTGAAGGAGACCTCGTCCTCCTGTACGATCAAGCACATGATAAGCTTGGGGCTGGCAAGTTCCAACCTATGTGGCATGGGCCCTACATAGTAAAACGCGTTTTGAAGAATGTGGCTTATGAGCTTATAGATTATGAAGGAATTCCGCTGGCGCAGCCCAGAAATGGGCTGTACCTCAAAAAATACTATGCCTGAAGTGATTTTTGGTGTGGTGTGTGTACATAAGTGTGTGTTTTTCATTTGTGTGCATGTGTGGTGTGGTTTGCAATGTAAACATCTTTCTGCTGATCGGGTCTTCCTGATTGTGCAGATGTCCATTCATCCGTTTGTTGGTTTCGCGGATGGTGCCTTTCGCAGTACCAGGAATCTGTCTTTAGCAGCCTGGGTAATCTACGATCCTGCTGGTGAGTTGGTCAACCTGCAAGGTGTGTGTCTGGGACGTACTACAAATAACATCGCGAAATATAGTGCTGTATTAGAATTATTAACCGAGGCTGTGAACCTTGGTATCCGTGAATTACTTGTGTATCTAGACTCGCAACTTGTAGTATTACAACTGAACGGTCATTATTCAGTCAGAAACCCATCCATCTTACGTTTGTATCTGCGTATTCGTTTACTGGAAAGAAATTTTGACTATATTACATACCAACATATTCCCAGGCATATGAATGCGTTAACTGATGCAATAGCTAATTTGGTGTTAGATAGACATTTGCGCAATTTGTAAATCATCATCACATGAAAGAGAAAGATCCATCCAGAAACATATATGTATATATATATCGAAATGTTTACATAGTATGCATCACGGTAAATCAAAAAATATATATGTTCGTCTTAATACATCCTGAGACGACATGTCTCTCAAAAAATGTGCATGATAAAAGTGGCCTCAGAAGTCTAATACATGATGGAAAACTGTTAAAAAATGGATTGAAATGGAGTGCAAAGAAGCGCCTCTTACCTTGAACTGACGGAACTCGGAATGGTAGACCGGATCGGTCGTAATCACTGTCAGAAGTTTGCACACCAAACTGGACCACTGCTACTTTTCGGTGAGGTAAATAGTAAAAAGTAATTCTATTTTTACCATTTGACATATTTATAACTTTTTGGACTCAAAATAAGTTTTTAAAGTTATTTTGTCTGAATATTTTAATATATTTGTGTCGAAAATGGGTTTTACACTTGCCTTTTTGTGCAGCAACAGGTCTTTTACGCAACTGAAACAGTGAAATGAGTTGTATTTTATACTTTTTTTGGACTCGGTAAATACACGAAAAGTCACTCTGGAGTCATCTTTCAGCTCTTTTCTGACTCTCTAAACATGAAAAGATTGCCGAGGCCCTTGTCGTTTCGATCTCGTTAAAGTGGGCACGAATCGACATCTACCCAGTATACGTTTACCCCTTTTTCGGGCTGGGATGGATTATTTACGAAAAAGGAATACCCTAGCCTATCACGACTAGGAGGTTTTCTCGGATATTGTTTTCTACCTTTTCGGGTCCGGGGAACTATCTACGAAAAGGGACTGCTGGAGTTTACTTTTTGCTGTCTTTTCAAACTCTCTAAATGTGAAAAGACGCCGAGTTCTTCCTTTGTCAGACTCGTTAAACCCTGATGACATCGGATTCAGTCGAAATGACGTTATTCGAGTTGCTTCTTCCTAGGGCTCATTAAATGTACTAGGATGGATTCGCCCGAAGGGCGGACTTATATTACAAGCATATGCTATCCCCTTCAAGCTTGTTATCAAAAATAATTTGGGTACTCGCCAGAAATGGTGGGGGAAATGGAACCAGTATCGTTGTCATGTCGGCAGTATGTCGCTCTTAAACATGGCACTTATTTGCGTTCGTGTCGGGTTGGGGAAATCTCATCTCGTTCTTCACTTTGCCTCCATGGGTTTGGATAATCCCTTTTGACCTCTCATCTGCTCATTGCCTCGTCACCATGACCTCTGATCCGTTGATGTCAAATACTGCCAAGTCCACTGTCGTGTCGTTTACATGTTCAAGAGAAGTTGACCTCTGCAAAGTATCAACCTCCCTCTGATTCTCATTTGATTCTGATTCACAAAAAACATCATGTTCCTCTGTCTCGTGTCGATGATGTGGGAAACATTATGGCCCACCTTCGATCAAGGTCACTTCCTGTCGACTTCAGCTCATTATCCAGAAAGCTGATCTAGAGACTCCCTTATGGTACCTTGGAGCCTGCATGCCTCAATGGCAGGTTCGTCGCATTCGACGTGAGGTTTTCATCATTGGCCTCCGATCGAGTGATTCTACGAGTGTTCGACACCAGCTCATTGATTCACACGCCGTAGATTGTACCTATAGTACCTTGAGGGCCATTGTCATTATTGGTGGTTCCTCTCGCGTCTGTTAACAACTTTCATCATTGGCTGGTAATCAGACGATGTTCTTGCCTGTTCGACTTCAGCTCACATATTCCCATGCTTGAACTTGTACTTTGTTCGGGTCAAGATGGAGCGCAAGACCCTGGATTGTGTCTGTTGTAATCCAGGATGCGACATTGTGGATTATTATGATTATTTACATGACTCACTGATTGGATGGCTGCGACCATACCTGAGTCTATTTATCGATCTTCATTGGATGGCTGCGTTCATGCCTTGGATCTAGATTATTGTACACTCTGTTATGGATGGCTGTGCCCATACCACGCATATATATCATGTATCTGAGACATCAGTTGTACTTCGCTCCACAGGTTTTCCGATGGCGGTGTTTTCGGTCGGCATGTTCTCGTAAAGCATTTCACCCCTCTCTCTCTCTTTCGGGCCTCATGCTTTAGGGGGCATCTGTTACACAACAATTTGTCACCGTCCCTACAATCCCCATCCCACACATTGGAGGGCTCATTCCGTGACCTGTGGGCAGAGTTAAGACTTGAAAATACTTTCATTGCATCCCTCTGAAGATGAGCTTTAATTTCCCTAAAGACATCTCCTTGCAAAAAACCCTAAAAATAGCTCTTTTTCCATTGGCGCGGTTCCATAGTTCAGCCCTCGCGCCAAGAGGGAAATCCTCCAAAGAGGGCGCGCCAATTGGCGCTCTGTCATAGAGCCGCACCCGCGCCAACCATATTAAGAGGTGTTTTAAAAAAATAAAAGGCGGAAGTTTCATCCTAACAAATTCCTAGATTGATTTCTATCTTGAGTTGGGAGGTTTGGCTATGGATTTCCATAGAGAGGAAGTGGTTTGCCACCTCTCATGGAAGCTTCCTTGATGATAGGGCCAATCCCATAATTATAGGGATCCCAACTCCCCTTCCTCCTTCTATAAAAGTTTGCCCATTTCCATTTGCAAGCTAGTTCCAAAGAGTGGCAGAATTTCTAAGTTTCCAAGAGCTTTCATGCTGCAAAAGCCTTCTTGATTCCCTAAGGCCAAATCCAAGCAAGGAGACTATTGCCAAGTATCTGGAGAGAGAGGCTTGTCCCATCCCTGACAGGCTTTTTCGAGACATGTTGTGCTGACGACCCGCTAAAGGAGAGTGCTGCGTCGAAGCTATGGTTGTATTCTTCTTTTAACTCTTTAATGATAAGCGACTATCGGTTATGGTTCCACTCTTGTTCTTGATCATGTTCATGAGTTATATCCTCTTCGACTGATATATAGTTGTATGCAATGGATTTTATGTCATACAGTGTTTCTCGCATGTGCAGTGTCCAACAATGAGATCGTGAGGGCCGTGACTGGGCTGTGGCGGCAACCTGAGCACCACCTCTCTACAAACGACACGTTGGACTCGTGCAAGCCTTCCTCGCAAGTCGGTTTATTTACAATTAGGAACCTGCACTGTAGCGTGTTTGATTGTTGCTAGACCCGATCTGGGCTAGTAGGGATCACCTCTGTCCACAGAGGGGATTTACCTCCTCAACAATTATTAATCTGGATCCCCTGAAGAATGTGAAGCAGTTGTGCTTGATCTTGGGACATACTGGATATTATTGAAATTTTATTCAAGATTATGCACAGATCACTGCACTGATAGAAAAGCTATTGAAGAAGGACGCCACTTTATGTTTGGATGAGGACTATTAGAACAATCTTGACATACTTAAGAGAAGGATGGTAACTGCGCCCATCTTGGTATTCCCAGACTGGTTGAAGGAATTTCATGTACACGTTGATGCTTCATGCATCACACTAGGAGTTGTATTAGCACAACTGGGTATTGGAGATATTGATCATATGATTGCATTTCTAAGTCAGAAGCTGTCAAATTTTGAGTGCAATTATTTAGCCATGGAATGAGAAGGGCTAGCCATGGTGTATGCGCTACAAAAATTTCATCATTATCTGCTTGCAGGTTATTTCAAGATGTTCACAGATCATTTTGATTTGAAATATCTGGTGAACAAGCCTCTGTTGGGGGGTAAGATCTCTAGGTGGCTCCTCTTGCTCCAAGAACATGATTTCGAAGTGATTATGAAGCCTAAAAGGTTGAACGTAGGATGATACCACTTTTCGCGCATTGAAACTGGTGAAGAACCAACTAATTTGGATGACAGGTTACAAGACACGTATTTGTTCACTATTAAGGTGGATGATGATCATTTTTATGATATCATTCATTTTCTAACCACTGGCAGTGCACCTGTGGAATATAAGACCAAGCAAAAGAAAGAATCGGTAGTGCGTGTAGCGGATTTCACTTTGATCGTAGCAATTATACAATATGGGAGATGATGAATTTTTGAGGTGATATGTTCCTGAGTTCGAGAGACCTAGCATATTTGCAGAAGCACATGGAGGCATCATAGGTGGTCACTACGCTAGTAAACTGACTGCGCAAAATATCTTAAGGGCTAGTTTGTGCTGGCCTACTGTGCACATTGATTCCAAGGAATACTGTCGTGCTTGTGATGTATGTCATAGGACTGGAAGACCCTTGCGCCGAGACGAGATGCCACTACAACCACAGGTAAATTTGCAGGCCTTCAACAAGTGGGCAATTGATTTTGTAGGGTTGATTAACCCCCAAGAGAAGAATACTGGAGAGCGACACATCATCACTGTCACAAATTACTTGACTAGGCGGGAGGAGGCTCAACCTATGAAAGACTACAACACAGAGATGATTGTGCACTATATCTTTGAGAATATTTTGACGAGGTTTGTATGCCCCAAAAGTCTGATGAGTTACCAGGGTACGCATTTTCTAAATGATACCATTCAAGTGTTGAAATAATAATTTAGGATACATCATCAAAATTAGAGTACACCTTAACATTCCAAAGTGAATGGAACCGTAGAAGCTTCAACAAGATTCTGGATAATGTGCTCTCGAAGATATGCAACGCCAATCACAATGACTGAGATGTGTGTGTAATTAATGTTCTATGGGCATACAGGACTACGTGCAAGAAGCTGACAAGACAAACACCTTTCAGGATGGTCTACAAACAAGAGGTTGTTATGCCTATGGAATACATTGTCCCTAGTTTGTGTATCACAGCCATAACCAACATGGTTGACCGAGACATTATGGACGAACATCTGTAGTATATTTTTGCGCTGGAGGAGGATAGTTTCATTGCTGGGTTCCACCAATAGGTTCAGAAGGCATGCGGAAATGCTTGGCATGATCGACATATCAAGCAAAAGACTTTCCAGGATGATGATTTGGTGTTGCTCTATGACAGTAAGTTGGCACGCTTTCTAGGGAAGTTCAAGATGCACAGGCTCGGGCCCTATATTATCAAAGAAATTACAGAAGGAGGTGTGGTATGATTGGCTAAGTTAAATGTGGAATTACATCCTAGATATGTTAATGGTAGTCGCCTAAAACCTTATAGGGATGACCCCATCCCTGCGCATGGTAAATGACTATATGGCCGGAAGAATTTCCTAGCACCCCATACAATTGCGAGAGGGTGTAAGACTTTAAAGAAGCATGCTAGTTGTTATAAAATTTCTTGCCAAACTTTTGTGCGACGAAGTTTGAGGGAGCACAGGTACCTGCGAAGCCAGTGCAAAGGTCACGCTAGGAGGATGTTGCAGTCATAAAAAGGCAAAAAAATAGTCGTTG
Organism: Pinus albicaulis; assembly: GCA_034641835.2. Lineage (NCBI taxonomy): Eukaryota > Viridiplantae > Streptophyta > Pinopsida > Pinales > Pinaceae > Pinus > Pinus albicaulis. Next base: position 884,213,630 of record CM076575.1, read on the forward strand.
GAACAGTAAAACTGGAAATTATAGCTTTGTTACCATTTAGAGGAGAAGGTAACTTACATTTAAGGATGAGATTATGATAGAATTGGATCGGTTTTAGCATTAATGGATATGCATCAACGAAAATATGGTCATTTAAATCGTGACATCGCTATAAATACGACATGGAGGTCTACACAAGTTCCCTTTGATTTCAGACTAATTCAACTGCACCGTACCCTTTGCTATCTCTTATGTCTGCATTGTGGGAACCACTTGAAGAAATGTTGCGCCAATAGGGTTTAGGCCACTTAGTTCCAGATGCCATGACAATGATCGAGCCCACCCATACTACGTTGCGATCCCCCAAAGAAACCAGTTCTAGTAGCACACAGAAGCAAAAGAAAGGACAGTCGTCTGGTACCTAGAAGTCCCCACACAAGAGGACCCCAAAACAAAAGCAGGCTTCCCACGCAGAAAGGTAGAAGAAACCAATGGAATAAATTGAGGAAGAGCTTGGGGTAATCGTGCCAAAAGAAGGGTTTGTTGAGGAAGTTGAGCCCATATCGCAAATTCCCTTGTATATGCCTCCGCGGAAGCCGTCAATGGACATTTCCAGGGACCTCGATAAAATCAAGGCAATAATCCATGCACATTTGATACGTGAGGACATTCCTATCGAGGGTGACCTACTGGGGCGGGTCCCCTCTTTGAAATTGGAGGATTGGGATTTGGTGGACCAAAAAAATTTTCTTGAGCTTGCGCCATCGCAGTTTTTTCAAAAATTCACTTATGAAGAATATGACATAATCATCGTAGAGTCTATGCAATGGGATATGGGACTGCACAATTTTGGGCTCCTCAACCTTTTGAATGTCCCCCAATTTGGTTGCAGCAATATCAATGATACCATTCTGTGCCTGTTGTTGGCTCTGGTGTGTGATGATTTCCTATGGCTGGGAACACGGATCCCCATTGATGACATGCTCATCCACCACATTACGGGATTACCATACCAAGGAGAAAATCCTGCAGAAGCCTTCGAAGGGAAGGGCTAGGAGAAAAAAATCGCAGATGACATGAAGGAAACCTATGGAGTGTTAAGGAAGACACTAGGGTTTTCCATCAACAACATCAATGACCCTACTATCACATTTGTTTCACACGTCCTAGATTACAAGATGATGTGGAAGTATCGCGCTAAATAATTTCCAGCACCTGTCATTGCGTTAGCTGTGCAATGCAGCAAAAGAATTTAGTACAACTGGGCACAATATATGTGCCAATCATTTTTGGAGATTGTCCGGGAGGCGCAGAAAGAAGGGAAATTGTTCCACTATGTGTGGCTCTTATTGCTCGTAGCGCTCATTATATGGAAGCCACCATCATAGTTGCAACTCCCTATAGTTGACCCTGATCTACCCTGATGTGCAACGAAGCTATACGATATGCATCGCTGTGGGTGACAAAGGATCGTGCATGGGTTACATAAAACAAGATTTTTTGGATTTTATTCCAGATGGAACTTCACCAGGTTTTTCAGCTGAAGTCGCGCCTCTCACCAAAATTATATGACTAGTACAAGCGCATAGCATAATTCAAAGCCTCATTCCACAATGTTCACATTCGCGCAAAGAAAGACATGTTCGGGTATGGTATGGCCTACCTTACCTTGTCACATAAGATGACCTCATTGCAGTAACTTCCCACTGGCATCCCTCCTGGTTGGAAGCAACAACAGATACTGGTGCCACCTCAACTACCCAACCATAGCCATCCGTGGTGAAGCTGTGCACCAAGAAATACACTCAGGAGCCTGCGACGACGAAAAATACTGAAGAACAACAAAGGACACTGTAGAAATTCACAGTGACGAGGAGCTAGAGGACCTCGATGTCGGTAATACAAACATTCCTACGATGCAGACAGATACTCGTCGAGGAACAAGAGAGGGCCCCAGTCCCCGAAAGGATACACAAGAAATGGAAAGCATCCAAGAAGGCAGGGATTGACCCCCTCATATTGACATAAGGTGACTATGATGAGATTGGAAACATTGTCAAGACACTCACCGAACAAGCTTGAATCAATATCAAGCACCAATACAGGGTTTCCTCGACAATGTTCAACAAGGAATCCAACAGTTGCGGGTTCAGGCGTGCGAGATTCAAGCGAGTGTGCTTCTAGTTAGTACCTCAGTTGCATAATCCACCACCGTGAGTACGTTGATATAGATACCTGGTGGGGTGCTTCATTCCTCTCATCCAGTGCAGTGCGCAACCACTAGATCTTGGTTAGAAATTGGAGCCTATTTGGCCGTGCTCCTCATTTCCCACTTGCACATATTCATACCACGATTATGGACGAGTTGTAGTATCATGAGTACTGTGCTTCACGCACTAGAAAAGAAGTGGAAAAGTAGGTCGAGTAGTTACATTAGGAGCAACATCAGGCCGAATAAGCATGACATGCCACATATATTCATTTAGAGAAGATCGAGTCACTCATCACCCGGCTCTTGTGCCAAGATTCCAGGACTGTCGGTGCCAACTAACGCTGCGCCTACTATAAATATTGAGACCCTCATGGCCACACTTAAGGCTTCCAAGATAGAAATTGATACAGTGTGCGCTGACCTAGAGCATAAGATTTCCGACCTACAGACCAAGCTACAACCAGAGACACCGCCAGAGGTCTGGGAACAATGAGCTATCGTTGTTCAAAAGGAAATGACCAACATTAATATAGATGTGGATGAGTGTACCACTCTGTTAGAATACACCATGGAGATATGGACCTCCATCTAGGATAATAAATTAGTTCATAAATTGCAGACGGACATGCGGGATAAGCAACAACGGTTTGATGAGATTCGGGTTGTTGCTGGGATGCTAGTTCCCGCACAAAGATTGGTCTAGTTGTAAGAAGGCCGAAGCATTCAGGGCGAGATAGATGATCTGCATCTCAAGGAGAAGCTCTTGGTAGCAAGGACCCAACCTTGGGCTGATGAAGAAATTTAGCTATCATAGATCATTGAGGGTATGCTCAAGGGACTCTGCCAAACTCAACGCAACATCAAATTGCCAGCACAGGGGCCTACTATAGAGAATTTAGTCAGATAAGTGCAGAACACTACAACGCAGAGTGTAGAGGCCATTTAGCCTCTACATGCAAACATCTAGGCATTAAATACCAAGATGCAGGAATCCGTTGTAGAGTGACTCGAGGACGAGTCACGGTTTTGTGAAGGGGGCATATTAGGCTAGGGTCCCCTAGGTTGAGTATTAATGTAATTTTTGTTAACTTTGATGATAAAGTGTAGTGCACAGAAGGTCAAGGGGATTTGCGGTGGGTCAAAGCTCCTTCATTTTGTAATGGGTAAAGGAGTAAAACATGGGACTCAAACAATTGTTTGGGACCATGGTTTTTGTGCATCTAAGTAATATAAATAGGCATGTATAAGTCATGTCAAGAAATATATCTCATAATTATGTAATTTTGATGCAATTTTAGGAAAGTAATTGGTGATTAGTCTGAGTAAGAGACAAGATCCTTCGGTTGTGTGCAAGGAGACCTAAGGGAAGTCTTGGGTTGTGTGCGGGGACTCTACGACTGTGTGTGCAAAAGGAAGAAGTTGTATTCAATGAATATCTGATTAATAAAGAGAATTTTTGGTAAAATCGCTAGTTACTAGCATGATTTATGTTCTTATGTTTTAATGCATTGATATTTATGAATTAATGATTTTCTTATAGATCAGTTGTGTTATTTATATTATTTGATGCACATTTGTCTAGGTTAATCTCATAACAATAGATCTACGTGTTTGCACAATAACTATATCAGGGATAAGGGTTTCTGTTAAGTTTATATCTGAATTGGGTTAAAAAGAAATAGCGCGGTGTAGTAGTAATTAGATCATATCAGCAAGGTTAGATCCAAATAAAATCCCCCTCTGGGTGTGGAAACCTGGTTCCAACACCCCCCGATGATACTTCAGGTGAAACTTTGATATGTGCAAGTGGATCACTGCTGAAAGGGCCAGTAGTTGGAGGATTTTGTTGGTTGCATAGTACACTCTGAACATGGGAGAGGACCCCTTGAGCCAACAAGTTGAGTTCTATTACTGCGTAGAGCTTGGTGATAATAAGAGATACCCTCTGAGAGGATTTGGATCAAATTCACTTGAGCTGGAGAATGGAAGCAACATTAATCTCAACAATATCTTATTTGTTTTAGGTCTGCACAATAATTTACTTTCCATTTCATTTTTATAAGACAAGGGTGATAGAGTTACTTTCATTGATGGAAAGCTTAATGTCGTATGGGGTAAAAACTCAAGCATATTAGAATATGCAAGAACGATTGGGATCTATGAAGGAAGACTTTATAGGTTGTTAACTCCCCTCGCTCAAGATTTGGTTCACATTGAAGTTAGCCCATGTGAACTTTGGCATAGAAGATTTGGTCATCACCACTGAAATATTTAACCAACCCTAAATTCAATAGTGAATGGAATCCTTGAACTAAAAGAAGATCATCAAGGAGTATGCAAGGGATGTGCATTGCATAAGAACACCTAGAGACAATTTATAAGCAATGCTTCAAGGTCAAAATAAATCTTGGATATTATTCATTCTGATGTGTGCAGTCCTATGACTCCAAAGTAACTTGGAGGTCATTTATATTATGTCACATTCAAGAAAAACTTGGGATTAATTAATGAAATCCAAGGATGAGGTATTTATCAAATTTAAAGAATTCAAAAATGAAATAGAGAACCTTACAAAAAGGAGAATCAAGATATTAAGGTCTGATAATGGAAGAGAATACACATCCAAAGAGATAATATCTTTTTATATGGAGTATGGGATTAAGAGGGAGTTGATAGTCCCCATATAATCCTGAGAAAAATGGAGTTGCGGAACAAAATAATCGGTCCATTGAAGAAAGTGTAAAAGCTATGCTACATGATCAAGATTTGCCGAAATTTTTGTGGGGTGAAGCAAAAAAGATATTTATATACATACAAAATCAAAGTCCACACCGGTCATTGGATAACTTGACTCTTTAATAAGTATTCACTGGGAAGAAACCAAGCATGGATCATCTCCGGATTTTTTTTTGTCCTATTTATATTAATATTCTGAAGGGAAGGAAAAAGAAATTGGATACATCAGGCATGAGAGGAAGATTTTTTTTCTACAATAATTATTCTAAGGCCTATAGGATCTAAATTAAAGAAGAACACTTAATAGAAGTTAGTTGAGATGTGATATTTGATGAAAGTATTGCATTCAAGAAATCAAAGGATCTCTCAATGGACTCCAATGATGAAGAATTTTCTGTATTTGAAGAAGAGGTTACTAGGGACGAAGAAGATTCAAATCATGAATATGAGGGTCCCAGTCAATCTATAAAACCTATGGTAATCCTCGAGACTAGAAAGAGACCTAACTTGTTGAAATATACTCTATTAGATTCATAGGGACATGGAGCGACTAAAGGAACATTTAGGGAAAGTAAGAAGCCCAAAAGGTATTCTAGGTATGTAGCATAGATGAAAAAACTAATAGAAGGAGAGCCATCCACCTTTGAAGAAGTTGAATGGAAATATGCCATGAATGAATAATATCAATCGAAAATGAAGAATGGGGTATGGGAGATCATAAAAAGGCTTGAAAACTAGTCTGTGGTAACTTACAAGTGGATTGACAAGATTAAACATGAAGCAGATAGAAGTATTGACAAGTATAATGCAATATTTGTGGCTAGGGGCTTCTCTAAAAAAAAAGGCATTGATTATGAAGAGACATTTTATCCAATAGAAAGGTATACAAATATACGATCATTGGTCTCTTTGGAATGTCAAGGCTACATTCCTGAATGGCACAATTCATAAGGAAGTTTATATAGAGAAACTGACAACAATTTTTTTTTGAATCCCAGCTAAGGAGAGCTGGCCACTATTTTGACTCTTTTTAATACAATTGACTAAGGGAGCCTTCTTTTATTTCTGCTTTATTTCATTAATCAATTCGAGGAATTGATTAAATGAATTACTATAGCCCTTCGTTAATTAATCCTCGAATATGTATTTGTCCTTTGGTATTTTTATTCCAGCGCGCACAAAGCATATATATATATATATATATACTTTATATTATAAAGTCGGTCCTTTTTATAAAGCGCTCGAATTATAACATAAATCCTCCCTTTATATACAGTTTAAAATGAAAATATCCTGATGCACAATCCTTTTAAACCACGTTCTAAGGTTTTAATATGATATAATAAACCATATCTATACTCCCGACCTTCTCAACATTATAGCAATGGGTTAATATATGTTTTGAGCCAGAGCAAATGAACCGTTCGCTCTACTCAAACAATTAACTAAGGTTTAACTCAACAGAGTAAGCCTTCACAACTCGACGCCTTATATGATGGGGTCCACATCCGATATTTAATTAAATAAATGAAAACCACCACAAAGCAATAGGCCCATACCTTCTCTTATCGCTCATGCATGTCACTGTGCGACGACCGTGGGATCTCCCCCTCTCCAGATCGGACGATGCATATGAAAATCACGTTTTTTCAAAGGCTGAGGATTAACACTAAGAATTTACGTGATGGAGGTGGTATTATCTGGGCAACGTGGCGATTTTACACTGGATCATGTTCTTTTGGAGTTGTTTTGCCTTCGGCCAAAAGCGGCGCGATGAGGGCTGTTTTAATTTCACAAACCCGCTTCGGTTTTGGAACAGTGCTCGACCGGAGATCCCACCATGGTTAGTGCCATTCTTCGTATAGGCTCCACCTTATTAACTCTGGTTCAAACCTTGAACGATATCGCTCACTAAACAATAAACCAAGTTAACTCTTCAATAGGCAGGGTTTCGCTCCAATGAAATTTTATTCGAACACACAGAATTCAATGCCTTATACAAAGGCTTAATACCCTCGCTCAGGATGATAACCACTATAAATCACTCTTGGCCTCTTACAGGAGCTCAACACAACTATAACATATTCAAATTCGAGCACTGGGAGAATGAGCTCCAAATAGATAGAGATGAAACAAAAGGAGACTTACACAATATTTTGCACAGAACCATAATTTCAAGGAACGAGTTCTCCAAAGGGGTTCCAATACACACAGACAAACAACTAAACCTTAGAATTGTTCAATAGAGAGTATGATTTTTTATTTATTCAATAATTAACTGCGAAAATCCCCCTTTTCACTGTGCCAGGGGTTACGATATATAATTCACTATATGAATCTTCGGTTCCTCTCTGAGGACCATTTTTATTCTAAACATAAAAGGCCTAATTACAAAATATTCGAACAAAAAAAATTGAACAGATGGACACAAACCAAAACTATTCGACTTCTACAGTTACTGACTGACCCTAACTATTCTAAATGCAACAGAAAACTAAGGTATTGACACCTTGCTGTTACAATTTTGAATAATTTCGAACCCTCCTAGCCACAACATGTGGACAATCCTCCTACATTGCTGGCTAGTGTCTAATGCCCCTGCATCAGACTCCTGAGGGAAATTTTCTTCATGGGCTCCTGTCCATGAGCTCTTCCACAAAACTGCCTATCTTCTGCAACATTACTTCAGTCATCCAAGTGGCATCTTCATCTGGCTGGTCCTTCCACTTGATCAAGTACTGGAAGTACTCTTGTCCTCTAGTCTTCTTGAACATTCTCTTGTCTAATATCTTCTTTGGCTGCAATGGCTGTGCTGGAGGTAGCTGCTTTACCCATTCAATTTTCTCTTTGTCTGCTAGTCCTTCTTTTGCACCATCATCTTCATACCTACACAAGTCTGCAACATTAAATATAGGAGATATTCCAACATCAGGAGGCAATTCAATCTCATAAGAATTAGTGGAAAACTTTCTCAGTATCTTGCATGTCCCAGTCTTTTTTAAACTTCTGTTTGTTATACTGCTTCTTTGGGAATCTTTCCTTCCTCAAGTGTGCCAAAACCAAATCTCCAACTTCAAAATGGACTTCTCTTCTATTCAGGTCTGCTCTGCTCTTATATTTTATGCTGCTGCCTTTTAGCTACTGTTTCACTTGCTCATGTATGGCTTGGATCTCTGAAGAAAATTCTTCACCATCTGTGTAGAAATTTGAATAATGGCTGAATTATTCATCGAGATTATCCTGATTACACATTGTTTAAGCTTCATGCATAATACATAACCTCTTCTACAATTGATCATCAATATGCGGAAATAGAAGCAGTCGCATGCGCACATTAAAACATAATCAAGCACACATATAACACAGTATGTAATGGGGAAAGCTTACAGCTGAAAACCCCCAACTATCTGTATATTATAATGATAGAGAACATATAACAATACATAGTACAAACTCCTCACAAGCTCTCAGCACTATCTCCAATTGTTACACACAAACTAGCTCAGATATGAACAAGTCACAAGTTCAAATCTCCTCCACTGTTTGCCTGCCTCTACTGCGCAATCCAAGATGAGAATGAATGAGATCCAAGTTCAAATCCCCTTGGCTTGTACTGCGCAATCCTCATTGGCAATCTCAATCAATGTGTGTGCAAATCTCATGCACAGCTATAGTCACAACTGATAGTAGACTCACCCTTTCACCCACCTCTAACACTGGTCTCCACTGAACTGTCCATGCATTGCAGTTAACTGATGTGTTCTTTAGTTGAATTATGAGTTAATAATTATTGAATTAATTATTAATTAATTCACACCACTCATCACTAGTGTATTTTTCAGTTAGACTAAATACAACTAGTTCAACTAAGTTAAACCGAACACAACTCCACCAATTGTCTCATCAACTCCACCAAACTCTGCCACATGAGTTCTAACTGAAGTCAACCATGCAATAGCTTAACTAACCCTTAGGAAAAGCGTATTTCCTTCTGTCAGCTGCATGTGCCACATCCAAGCATCAAACTGAAGTGCTCCAAGAGGATAAGATAATGTTTATAGTCTAAATATTATTAAGGGTTAATAATATTTGACTGTTCTATTTTTAGCTCGGCAGTCTAAAAATAGATTCCGCCCAATGTATAAAAATAGAGGTCCATCTATTTTTACCAACTTGACCAATCATCCATAAATAGCATCCTGCAACTCATAGACCATGATCCATATGTCTAAAAATAGACATAGTCTAAAAATAGACTTTGCGACAAAAATCACTTGTGTGGCCCCCACCTAGTTTAGGTGATCACTTTCCAACTAAGATCAGGAAAGATGTTTCAGGATGCCTCCTTCACTGTTTCTTGTTGCAATCTTCAACACTCCCTCTCAACAAGAAAGGACTGTCTTTGCATGCGACATGCAACTCCATGCATTTGCCCTGCAACCTTCACAAGCGCCATGCAACTCCATGCATCTGCTCTGCAACTCCTCTGAAATTGAATAGGCTCCAAACAACTCAATCAGTCTTGATGCATCTAGCATCTATCATCAAAGTCTTCGACTTCTGCTTGGCCAACTGCACATGTCATTAGGAACCACTGCGCTGTTGAACTCTTGCACCCATGCACTCTTGCACTTGCTGTCAACTCTGATCCGCGCTCCAGTATCCGACACTGTCACTTTGATCTGCCTGCATCACTCCAACTGATCTTGCTACTGCCGCGCTGTGGGCACCTCGTAGCCAGGTTCAACTCATGAGATCCACACCATCTCATGAATCCTGCCCAGAAATATCCTCTTGGGATTAATCATGCATGTCGCCCCACCTCTCACCTGGTGGTATAGCTACATGCACTCCCTCTGCCCATCTGGCACGAAATTTTTCTGCATGAGTGGTTTCTTCCACTCCATGATCCTCATCTTGTGGCTGCTTCACATCCTGAGGTTCACTCTTACCTGCATGCAAAACTTGCTCCCTCTCAAGCATCAATTGCATGTCTTTCTTGCACTTCCCAACAGTAGGAAGCTCCGTAGACATCCCATCTACTTCAAGTCTGTAGAGATTCTTTGCTCGAATCCAAACCTTCTTGACTTGTCCTGTTGCCTTGTGCCGAAGGAAAACTTTTCCTTCACTGAAGACAACTTCATACCCTTTATCCTCTAACATTTCGACTGAGATCAAATTCTTCTTTAAACCTGGAACATGCACTACATCTTGTAAAAGAATGAGTTTACCTGACTCCCTCTGAAAGGTTATGGTACCAATGTCGGTCGCATTGTATTGTCCATTGTCGCCCAACTCAACATGCAACTGGAGATCTTTCTCCACCAAGTCATTGAAAAGATTCACATCTCCCGTCATGTGAAAGGAAGCGCCACTATCAAAATACCACCCTGATCCCAATGCACTAGACACCATGCATGCGATCAATGAGAAGTCCAGCTCAAATTGCGAGGCAAGAGCCTCACCAGCTGCAGCTCTAGCAGCCTGCTTGTTCTTCTTCTTCTGTGGACAATTCGTGGCGTAATGCCCATGCTCGTGACATTGAAAACACTTCACTTTGGATATGTCACGCTCTTTACCATCTGCACCGGATTGAGAAGCATTCTTCTTGCCCTTCCCCTTCCTTGCTTTGGTAGCCAAAGTGCAATCCTCTTCATCAAATGCCTTTGATGAAAATCCATCCCTGGTACTCCGCCTTATCTCCTCTTGCACAAGATCCGACCAAAGTCGCTCCCATCCTAGCAATTTCTCCCGACCATTGACAGAGTCCTGATAGGAGTGCCAACTCTTCGGAAGACCAAGGAGAGCCAATTCCACCAAGTCCTCATCATCCACACTAATTCCTACACTCCCAAGCTCATCCCTGCAGTGGACAAACTTTGTCAAGTATACCGGAATAGTGTCATTCTTCTCCATCTTTATTTTCCTGAGTTTATCCTTGAGCGCCAACTTCCTCTGGTCGCTCTTGCTTTGGAATAAATCTGTCAACACTTTCCACATCAAGTATGGAGAAGCTTTTCCATGCAGGCTGGACACTATGTGATCCTTCACGCCCTCCAACAGAATCCTTCGACACTTTGTTGTCTTCTTTTGCCAAGCCTCAACTTGAGCAACATCAGTAGGCTTTGGGACTTCAACATCTATGAACTCTTTCAACCCGTTGTCATCTAACACCGCCTCCATCTTGTCCTTCCATGCAATATAATTCGAGCTACCTTCAAGGGCATACTCCAATCGCAATCCGTTGAAAGACATCTCGACTTTCGACACCAAGAAAACACTGCTGCAAATTCGAATTCCACCAGCTCAAAACTCAACCGCTTCTGATATGTGAGAACAAAGTATTTCTAGCACAGAGATCGACTGTAGGGGAATTTACTGGATATATCACCTTTCAAAGAAAGGATGGATCCAGAGGCTACCTGGCCCGCTTATAGACTCTGTCTACCGAAATAAAATGTAATCACTGTAATAGATCCGATGATCAATCTCGCTCCGATACCATGTAGAAATTTGAATAATGGCTGAATTATTCACCAAGATTATCCTGATTACACACTATTTAAGCTTCATGCATAATACATAACCTCTTCTACAATTGATCATCAATATGCGGAAATAGAAGCAGTCGCATGCGCACATTAAAACATAATCAAGCACACATATAACACAGTATGTAATGGGGAAAGATAATAGCTGAAAATCCCCAACTATCTGTATATTATAATGATAGAGAACATGTAACAATACATAGTACAAACTCCTCACAAGCTCTCAGCACTATCTCCAATTGTTACACACAAACTAGCTCAGATCTGAACAAGTCACAGGTTCAAATCTCCTCCACTGTTTGCCTGCCTCTACTGCGCAATCCAAGATGAGAATGAATAGATCCAAGTTCGAATCCCCTTGGCTTGTACTGCGAAATCCTCATTGGCAATCTCAATCAATGTGTGTGCAAATCTCATGCACAGCTATAGTCACAACTGATAGTAGACTCACCCTTTCACCCACCTCTAACACTGGTCTCCACTGAACTGTCCATGCACTGCAGTTAACTCATGTATTCTTTAGTTGATTTATGAGTTAATAATTAGTGAATTAATTAATAATTAATTCACACCACTCATCACTAGTGTATTTATCAGTTAGACTAAATACAACTAGTTCAACTAAGTTAAACCGAACACAACTCTACCAACTGTCTCATCAACTCCACCAAACTCTGCCACATGAGTTCTAACTGAAGTCAACCATGGAATAGCTTAACTAACCCTTAGGAAAAGCATATTTCCTTCTGTCAGCTGCATGTGCCACATCCAAGCATCAAACTGAAGTGCTCCAAGAGGATAAGATAATGTTTATAGTCCAAATATTAAGATAATATTCGATCGATCTATTTTTAGACTGGCAGTCTAAAAATCGATTCCGCCCAATGTCTAAAAATAGAGGTCCATCTATTTTTACCAACTTGACCAATCATCCATAAATAGCATCCCGCAACTCATAGAATATGATCGACATGTCTAAAAATAGACATAGTCTAAAAATAGACTTTGCGCCAAAAATCACCTGTGTGGCCCCCACCTAGTTTAGGTGATCACTTTCCAACTAGGATCAGGAATGATGTTTCAGGATGCCTCCTTTACTGTTTCTTGTTGCAATCTTCAACAATATGCACTCCTCAACTCTGCCTTTCCCAAGTTTCTTAACTCAGCTATTCCTCTGGGGTGCATTCCATAAACAATATGGAATGGGCTTTGTCTTGTGCTTCTGTTTGGTGAATCATTGTATGCATATTCTGCCCGAGGAAAAATATGATCCCACTGCTTGGGATGCTCTCCTGCAATACTTCTCAATAAATTTCTCAGACTCCTATTTACTACCTCAGTTTGCCCATCAGTCTAAGGATGATAAGCTGAGCTGAAACTCAGTTTGGTACCAAGCTTCTTCCATAATGTCCTCCAAAAATGGCCAACAAATCTAGTATCTCGATCTGAAAAAATACTCTTGGGAAACCCATGCAGTCTAACAACTTCTTTGAAAAACAAGTTAGCGACATGAGTAGCATCACTGGTCTTATAACATGGAATAAAATGTGCCATCTTGGAAAATCTGTAAACAACAACAAAGATTGCATCATTCCCTCTCTAAGTATTGGGTAATCCTAGAACAAAGTCCATACTCACCATGTCCCAAGGCCTGTCTAAAACAGGCAATGGAGTGTACAATCCTGCATTCTGGCTTCTTCCTTTTGCATATTGACAGATTTTTCAATTCTTCACAAATTTCTCCACTTCAGTTCTCATCTTGGGCCAAAAATAAAAATGATTCAGCTGCTCATATGTTTTATCAGTACCAAAGTGTCCAGCAAGTCCACCACTATGCTTCTCCTTGATCAAATTCTCCCTCATGGAACATTTTGGTACACACAATTGGTTTCTTCTGAACAATAAATCTTCCTGTAGGAAATAATCCAGCCACTGGCTTCTATCTGTTAGAACAGGGTTACAACATGCTTCAAATGCTTCCTTAAAATCTGAGTCTATTTTATACAGGTCTTTGAGAAAATCAAATCCTACAACTTCAAATTTGTTTTCTTGGACAAGCATGTTTCTCCTACTCAAAGCATCAACTACTTTATTTGCTTGGCCACTTATATGCTTAAAAAAATAAATTAAAACTCTAGAGATATTCAACCCACTTGGCATGCTTATGATTTAATTTAGGCTGTTATACAATGTACTGCAAAGCATGATTATTAGAGTATAATACAAATTCTTTAGACATTAAGTATTGTCTCCACTTCTTCAATGCCTGCACAATTGCATAAAATTCCTTTTCATAAGAGGAATACTTTCTTCTGGTGTCATTCAGCTTCTCACTGAAGTATGCTATAGGCCTATCATCTTGACTCAACACAACTCCAATGGCTTCTCCACTGGCATCACACTTCACTTGGAAAGGATTGTTAAAATCAGGCAGAACTAAAACAAGCTTTTCAGTTATCTTTTGCTTCAATAACTTAAAATTCTTTTCAGCTTCAGCAGTCCATTTAAATGGATGTTTGTCCTTCTTTATTGTTTCATTGATGGGTGTGTTAATCTTGCTGAAATTATTTATGAATTTTCTGTAAAAACTGGCAAGTCCATGGAAACTTCTTACCTCAAAAACACTTCTTGGTGAAGGCCACTCCACAATTTCCTTTACCTTTTCTGGATCCATCTTCAGTCCCTCAGCAGAAACAACAAAACCCAAATATACCAGCTCCTCTTTCAAGAATGAACATTTCTTCAAATTGATCAGCAACTTTTCTTGATGTAACTTCTTCAAGACATAATTAAGATGTCTTAAATGTTCTTCTTTTGTTTTGTTGAAAACTAATATGTCATCCAGATACACTATTACAAATTTACCAATAAATTCTTTTAACACTTCATTCATCAGCCTCATAAAAGTACTAGGTGCATTAGATAACCCAAAAGGCATTACCAACCACTCATACAATCCCTTATTGGTTTTAAAGGCAATTTTCCACTCATCACCCTCCTTTATTCTAATTTGATGGTATCCACTTTTCAAATCCAATTTTGAAAAATACTTTGCACCACTCAAACAGTCCATTAAATCTTCAACTCTAGGCAAAGGGAATCTGTACCTGATTTTTATCTTATTGATTGCTCTAGAATTAGTACACATTCTCCAGTATCCATCCTTCTTTGGGCTCAACACTGCTAGTACTACGCATGGACTCAAGCTCTCTCTGATCAGACCCTTGTCAATCAGCTCCTGCACTTGATTCCCGATTTCTTCATTCTTTGTGGGAGTCATTCTGTAGGCTACTTTGTTTGGCAGATTTGACCCTGGAATAAAATATATCTGGTGGCTGATTTTTCTCACAGGTGGCAATTCATCAGGCAGATCATCCACAATAATATCACAATAATTGTCCAGCAACTCTTGGATTTCAATTGGAAAATCATAAATCTTTGTAGAAGTAAGCACTACTTTAGGTTTGCAGACTAAATCAAAACTTACCTCTTCCTCTTCAATCTGCTATAGATACTCTTTCCCACTCAGCAATAGGGTCTTTGGATCAGCCACTCTGCTTGATGGTTCTCCTTCCTCCATGGGTATCAATGTGTGGTGCACTCCATCCTTGAAGAACTTATAAGTGTTCTTCTTGCCATCATGTACTGTTGCTCTGTCATACTGCCAAGGCCTGCCCAACAGTATGTGACACACATCCATAGGCATCACATCACACAAAAATTTGTCTTTGTAGCTGCCCAGCTGCAACTCTATCTCACACTGCTCCTTCACAATCAACTGGTGTCCTTTATGCAGCCATGACACCTTGTAGGGTGTAGGATTTTCCCTTGTCTTCAACTTTAATTTCTCTATCACCTCTGTAGATACCAAATTTTCTGTGCTGCCATTATCAATGACCAGCTGGCAACATTTCCCTTGGACCTTGCATACGCTCTTGAACAAAGTCTTCCTCTGTGCTGGCTCAACAACTTCTTTTGCTTGCTTCAACAGGACCTTATTGACCACCAAAGATTCTCCCTTCTCTAGTAGAATTGCCTCTTCATTTTCAGACAACCTTGCTGCCTCTTCCCCAACATGAGAAACAATATAATTTATTTGACCAGCACTCATATTCTCTGGGCACTCATAGTGTTTATGTCCCAATTGGTGATATCTATAACACCTCACTTCTCTTCCTCTGCCTCTGCCTCCTCTTCCTCTGTAGGAACCCCTTCTACCTCTGCCTCCTCTTCCTCTGTAGGAACCCCTTCTACCTCTTGCATCACCCTCTGAGGGTGCATTCTGAGGTGAGCTGCTGCTAGCTCCAACTCTCGGTAGAAGGGGTTCCTCGGAAAGTACCTCTTCCTTTGGCATACTGCTTTCTCAAGAGTTTCTCTTCAGCTTTTAAGGCCATATGATAGGCCTCTTCAACTGTCTTAGGAGACAGAAGACCAATCTCATCTTGGATCTCCAATTGAGACCATTCACATACCTGGAAACCTTCTCTGGTGTGTCCTAGAATTTTCCAGCTCTTATACTCACTTTATAAAACTCTTCTGTGTATTCTTTCACTGTTAGCAATCTTTGTCTCAGGTTCTGCATTTGTCTAAACAATGTTAGCTGATAATCACTGGGCAAAGACTTACCTCTCAGTTTTGCCACCATTCTGGTCCAAATTTTAATTGGCTGTTTACCAGCTCTCCTTCTCTCTGCTTGCACTCCATCCCACCAAAGTGCAGCATGTCCTTTTAGCTTTGTTACTGCAAACTTGACTTTTTTGTCCTCACCCATTTCTTCATAATCAAAACACTTGTTTATCTCATTAATCCAGTTTATCAGCTCCTCTGGATTCAATCCTCCTGCAAAGCTTGACACTTCAAGCCTGGGCTTGACTGCAGACCCCAGAACAGTTTTAAGGAGTCTCATCTCAGGAGGAATCTCTGCATTTTCTCCTACTTCTTCTTCCGTCTTTGGTTCATTGACATCCTCAGGATCTCTTGGGTGTCCCAATTCCATTGCATCCAATCTGGCTTGGACCCTCTACAAGGTCTCCAACACTTCTGCATTGGCAACAGGCTTTCCTCTTCTTCTACCAGCACCTCTGGCAACTCTGACAACGATCTTATAATTCTCTGCAAAAAATCTCCAAAAACAACTCTGATACCACAATTGACAGCAAATTTTTTTGAATCCCAGCTAAGGAGAGCTGTCCACTATTTTGACTCTTTTTAATACAACTGACTAAGGGAGCCTTCTTTTATTTCTGCTCTATTTCATTAATCAATTCGAGGAATTGATTAAATGAATTACTATAACCGTTCGTTAATTAATCCTCAAATATGTATTTGTCCTTTGGTATTTTTATTCCAGCGCGCACAAAGCATATATATATACTTTATATTATAAAGTCAGTCCTTTTTATAGAGCGCTCGAATTATAACACAAATCCTCCCTTTATATACTATGTAAAATGCAAATATCCCAATGCACAATCCTTTTAAACCGCGCTCTAAGGTTTTAATATGCTATAATAAACCATAGCTATACTCCCGAACTTCTCAACATTATAGCAATGGGTTAATATATGTTTCAAGCCAGAGGAAATGAACCGTTCGCTCTACTCAAACAATTAACTAAGGTTTAACTCAACAGAGTAAGCCTTCACAACCCGACGCCTTATCTGATGGGGTCCACATCCGATATTTAATTAAATAAATGAAAACCACCACAAAGCAATAGGCCCATACCTTCTCTTATCGCTCATGCATGTCACTGCGCGACGACTGTGGGATCTCCCCCTCTCCAGATCGGACGATGCATATGAAAATTGCATTTTTTCAAAGGTTGAGGATTAACACTCAGAATTTTCACGATGGAGGTGGTATTATCTGGGCGACATGGCTATTTTACACTAGATCGTGTTCTTTTGGAGTTGTTTTTCCTTCGGACAAAAGCGGCGCGATGAGGGCTATTTTAATTTCACAAACCCGCTCCGGTTTTGGAACAGTGCTCGACCGGAGATCCCACCATGGTTAGTGCCATTCTTCGTATAGGCTCCACCTTATTAAATCTGGTTCAAACCTCGAACGATATCGCTCACTAAACAATAAACCAAGTTAACTCTTCAACATGCAGGGTTTTTCTCCAATGAAATTTTATTCGAACACACAGAATTCAACGCCTTATACAAAGGCTTAATACCCTCGCTCAGGATGAGAACCACTATAAATCACTCTTGGCCTCTTACAGGGGCTCAACACAACTATAACATATTCAAATTCGAGCACTACGAGCATGAGCTCCAAACAGACAGAGATGAAACAAAAGGAGACTTACACAGTATTTTGCACAGAACCATAATTCGAAGGAACGAGTTCTCCAAAGGAGTTCCAATACACACAGACAGACAAATGAACCTTGGAATTGTTCAACAGAGAGTATGCTTTTTATTTATTCAATAATTCACTGCGAAAATCCCCCTTTTCACTGTGCTAGGGGTTACAATATATAATTCACTATATGACTCTTCGGTTCCTCTCTGAGGACCGTTTTAATTCTAAACATAAAAGGCCTAATTACAAAATATTCGAACAATAGAAATTGAACAGATGGACACAAACCAAAACTGTTTGACTTCTACAGTTACTGACTGACCCTAACTGTTCTAAATGCAATAGACAACTAAGGTATTGACACCTTGATGTTACAATTTTGAATAATTTCGAACCCTCCTAGCCACAACATGTGGACAATCCTCCTACATTGCTGACTAGTGTCTAATGCCCCTGCATCAGAAACCATTGGGATTTGAAGTCAAATATAGAGAGGCATATGTTTGCAAGTTGAGAAAGGCATTATATGGCCTTAAGTAGACACCAAGGGAATGGTATGCAATGATGGATGCATACCTACAAAGATTGGGCTTTAAAAAGAGTTATGATGATCTGAATCTCTACATCAAGGTTGGGAAAGGTGAGTCAGTGATTATTCTTTTGTATGTGGATGATCTTTTCTTGACAGGTGTAGAAGGTCGAATCCAAGAATGCAAGAAGCAACTAGCAACAGAATTCTATATGAAGGATCTTGGCTTGATGCACTACTATTTGGGACTAGAAGTCTGGAAGGGACCTGATGAAATCTATCTAGGTCAAGGAAAGTATGTAATCGAGATGTTGAATATGTTTGACATGATGGATTTCAAACCAATGATAACCTCGATGATCACTGACTTGAAAATATTAAGGAGTTCTGAATCTAGCCCAATGGATCCAACCAGGTATAGAAAATTGATTGGCTCACTGATGTAATTGGTGAATAATCAACCAAACATATGTTTTTTAGTGAATATTCTCAGTCAGTTCCAAGTGGAGTTGAAGCATGACCATTGGATAGCAACCAAACGCATTATGAGATATCTACAAGGAACAATCCACTACTGGCAGAAATATGATAGGAGGAATGATTTCCACATGATTGGATATACAAATTCTGACTAGGGAGGCAGTGAGCATGATGGAAGGAGCACTATAGGAGGATGTTTTAGTTTTGGATCCTACATGGTCTCATGGATGAGAAAAAAACAATAATTAGTTTCTTAGAGTAGTGTTGTGGTTGAATATATTATAGCCTGTGAAGTGAGCAGAGAAGCTGTTTGGTTGAGGAAGTTGTTGTCTGACTTATTTGAAGGACCAATGGACCCTACAGTGATACATTCTGACAACACCAATTGTTAGATATCATTTTTGGGATTCAACTGCGTTAATTTAGTCATTCATCTATGACCATTTCCCTAAGAGGTAGTTGTAACTGATTAATTTCTCATGATTTTTGAATAGTCCACTTAGCACTCATTGCATTGGGTGATGCTCATAGGGTTGAAGAAGTGGGATTGAAACTAGTGAAATGAATCACATAGCGTCGATCATCACTTCCGGGGCTTGCACTACCTCATGAGAAATTAGTCAGTTACGACTACCTCTTATGGAAATGGTCATAGATGAATGACTAAATTAACACAGTTGAATCCCAAAAATGATATCTAATATAATACACTGCGAAAACCCCTCATACTTAAAATACTAAGAGTAAAGGGATCTCTTCTTGAATGGTTCATGAGGCACAATAGTTGTTAAGGTTTTTCAAATGGGGTAGCAAGCTAAGTGGGCTTGATTGTGGGGAAAACTCCACAGTTAATCGCTCTTCAGCCAGAGGAGTTGTGGGATGGGTGACCTCCCGGGAAGTCTTGGTTACCGGGTGCAAGCCCTGGAAGTGATGATTAACGCTATGTGATTCATTTCACTAATTTCAATCCCACTTCTTCACCCTTGTGAGCATCACCCGATGCAATGATTGCTAAGTGGACTATTCAAAAATCATGAGAAATTAGTCAGTTATGACTACCTCTTATGGAAATGGTCATAGATGAATGACTAAATTAACACAGTTGAATCCCAAAAATGATATCTAATATAATGCACTGCGGAAACCCCTTATACTTAAAACACCAATTGTATAATATTTTTTGAATACCGAGTGTTTCATGGAAAGACAAAGCATATAAACAACAAGCATTTCTAATCACTTCGGAAAAATGTACATTATCATAAGAATTGCCAAATAAACCCTCTAATCACTTATTAGATTGGTAGAGGATAAACAATAAGCTTAGCTCTAGCTATTGCGTATATTCAAACTATTAAGAAAGTTATTTTTGTGCTAGTTCTTTCTTGAACATCTTGAAGATGAACAATATGAATAAGATTAAAGGTGGCTTGTAACAAAATTAAAAAATCACAATCACATTTAATAAATGTGGTTGATAAATGTCGAAAGGTGTATATCAACCACATTAGTTAACGTGGTTGAAGAACGCCGATAGGCATACTTAATATTAATATTGATATTGTTAAATTCAATATAAAAATTTACAATATTAATATTGATATTGTTAAATAAAAAATAAAAATTTACAAGAATATAATTTATTATATGTTAAAAACTAATATTAAAAAATGTAAAATAATTACAATAATTAAAAATAAAATAATGACAATAACTAATTAAAAATAATAAATAATTACAAAATTTAATTGATAATTAATTAAAATATATAATAAATCAATAAATAATTACAATAATTATTAATTAAAATTAATTACAAAATAAATAAATAAAATAAATTTTATAAAAAAATTAATTTATTTTGATTAATATTTAAATTAAGAAAATATTATAAAAATAATATAATTTAAATAATTAAATAATATTATATTATTTAAAATTAATAAATAATTAAATGAATTAATGAATAAATTAATGAGAAAATATATATTAAAATATTTAAAATAAAAAAAATAATAATAAATAAGTTGTAATAAACAATTACAATGATTCATTATATATATCAACCACTTTAAATATTTTGTTGTGGTAATGCTACATTGATATGATATGAAAAGATTATAAACCATCAAAATATTGTCAACAATTGGTACAAGAACATAACATATCAATATATTCATACTATAAAAACCCCAAGATAAATATTAAAAACATTTGGAACATAAATTTATATTTCAGATATATGATGGCTTTATTTACATCAACAATTTCAGGGAAAATTTTCAACCTTAAATAGTGCAATAGAACGCAATTTTTAAATGCTAGCCTCTTCCAAAACACACCTAGACGGACGACAGAAGGAACACCAATTCAAATCAACGAGATAATGGTCACGATGCTTCACACTTTCCAACCAATCCCTTCATGTTTTCCTTCCAGATTCTCATTGGTGCAAATGGTACAAATATTCAACATCTGATTTCATTTGATCAAGACATGAAAATGTTCATCAACAAAGGAAGGATGGAATCCATGTTTGATGTCTAGCCTGTTTCGAATATAAGCAACAAAAATCATTGCTCCTCTAATATATTTCATCGTTTTCAGGTAATAGATGCCATCATTGTTCTCCAAATCTGCATTTCAATGATAGAAAAATACAATTAAATATACTATATATATATATATGAAACAAGTTTTTGAAAAAAAAAATTGATTTTGCATAAATGTAATAGGATTGAAAAAAAGGGGCAAAAGAAAGCATAAGTTTCTAAACTTTAACCGATGAAATAAGAACAAAACGACAAAAAAATTATTCACACATGCAACTTCTTCCAAATCTTTAATTTACTGACTTTACCAATCAAAAAATCTATTCAAATGATCAAGAAGCACAACAAACAAACTATCAATATGAAAAAAAAATATTTCAAGCAACAACAAAGACATGCCAAAATAGTAAACTATAATCAACATAAATATCTCTTAAATGATATCGACTTCAATTGTTCCTCCTCTTTCTTTCGAAGTGTAACATATTCACTATATTAAATTTTTGCAAAACTTTGAAAAGAAAAAGGTGGTTAAAGCCGAAAATGATCTATCGATTTCACTCTGGACATAACTGTAAATTTCAACCCCTCATTCTCTCTATCTCCAATATATATAGTGGCTTGGTGTAAAGTCATCCCTTGTGATTTGTGAATTGTCAATGCCCATGCCATTTTCAATGGAATTTGTTTAAGACTCCCCGTAACAACAGGTGTAATGGGCTCAACATTTGGACAATCCCTATCAAATGGAACACCATAATACTTTTCAAAAATAACTGTAACAAATTGTGGAAGGTGTAGAGGCTTCGAACCAGGAACAAAGAAAATATCTTCAATATATCCACGTACACCATTAACCAACCCAACCTCAACCCATAAATTACACGTTAGCATCACACGCTCTCCATGACATAGCAACACTTCATGCTCCAAGACATAATCATCGTTGTCACCTAGTTCTGTTCTTCTATTACATTTAAAAATACATCTTGCAATAGGAAAATTTAATGATTTTATCATTTTACGATTGTGTGAATTGACGAGATTATTTGTTGCAAACAAGTGAATAGAAGAATCAAATCAATTTTTTCCCTTTTGATCCAAGAAACTATCGACACACGTTATAAGAAGATCCCAATCAGAAAGAATGAGCTTTGCATTTCTAATATTCGTTAGAAGATTGTGAAAAGATGCTTGTCTCGGGTTGTCACCTTGTTTCCTATAAATTTTGTCTAAAGTAACAACAATGTTGAATCTTTCTCACAAAAAATTCCCTATTTTTATACTTGCATACAAAGGTTTATCCCTAACAGGGGGAAACTAGCCAAGGTCACCCACAAGAATGATGGACCTACCTCCAAAAGGAGAATTTCTATTTTCAGGAAAGGCTTCTCAAACACGAATATATCTGAATAGAAAGCCTTGGACCTATAAAGTTCATATCATCAATCAATATATAATGAACATGCCTCATTCTTCTTGAAACACTGCAAGAGTCTAGCTAGACAATGTTTTCATATATTTTATAGGAATTTTCAAAGCATAATGTGTAGTTTTTCCACATATGTTAAAGGCAATTATACCAGTTGATGCAAGTAGAAAAAAAAGACTTTTATCATTTGTCATCGATTGAGACAGAGCACGAGAAATACAGTGAATGAGAGAAGACTTCCCAGTTCCAGTAGTTCCTTGAATATTCATTTTCAAATCAACAGCATTCCCACCATTAACAAAGTGTCGAAAAATAATTTCAAAAGTAGCTAGTTGGTTATATGATAGAGAGGAAGGCGACAAATATGTGTCCACTACATAGTTTCCATTGACAACACCCGAAGACTACACACATTTTATGAAATGGATGCCATGTTCTAAAATATAATTTGATACCATCGTTTCCTATTAACTATTATGAATATAAAAGTCCCTTCTACCAAGACTGTCAATGTCAGAAATGTTTACATTTCCTAGAGAAACCAACTGTGAAAAAACCTCCCATTCCTAAAAATCTCGATCAACATTTTCTTCATGTACAAGGGGCTCAACATTATCATTTCCTTCATCTGTCAAAGGGTCTTGATCAACATGCCAAGCACGATATTTGAAATTCCTCCAATTTTCAATGATACTTCCAGTTTGTAACTCGATATCTGAAGCAATGTCACGAAATGGTTTGTATAAAAGAAACTCACTCCAACAAAAGGTCTCAAAATATTCTGACTCTTCATGAGGAACAACATAAAACTGTGGCCAAACACGAACAAAAACATGGATATCTCAGGCCTTCCATGTTTCCTGCCTATGCCTTGCATCAAAACTCCAAGATATTTCTATTTCTATTAATAAAAAATGCTCCAAAAAAATTGGTTGGCTTTGATAAACCTCAATGAAAGTGTTTCCATACAAAACTTCATCAAAATGCAATGAAAGCCTTTGGTACATGTTTTTCCCAACATTCAATGGGAAAAATTTGTGACTAGAAACAACAAGAGGGAGCTTTAGCAACAAATGAAACGTTTCTTGCACTCCAATGTCATGGTCAACAAGCCTTTCTGCAAGGAACCTTCTATAGGATGAAACCACAAGAGCCTATGATCAACTACCTGCAACAACTCTTTTTAACATATCATGAACTGCATGTTTGGTCTTATCTCTGCCTTCGAAGCATATTTCACAATATACTTAAGAACTGCATGTCGAGACACAACTAGCTGACAATCAACCTTAGTTTGCCACATTGCTAAAAGATTCACATTGTGTACATTTAAACGATCATCATTTCGATTCGGTTCAATTTTTTTTTCACTTTCTCATCTATGTACAATGTTGAATTGGCACAAACTTCCCATGGAGTATCTTATCTACACAGAAGCACAAACCCTTTTTTGCATCAACAAGAATCAACAGTGCATTTTGTATGCCTTTGCACACGATTAACCAAATATTCATAATCCTCTCCAGGATTGAGAATATTTGCTGGGTATTTAAAATACACATATTGTCATTCAGAGTTTGAGCGATCATCATATCTCGACAATGCATATCACGTGGATTCCAAGTTGTGACATATTTGTCGAAGAAGAAATTTGTTGTATCGACAACAACGATGTTAGACCAATCCAATGTTTCCATATCTGGTGCTCCAGGCAACGAAAAGAATCCATGCATGTGAGTCGAACCTCTATGTTGCTAGTCGTACCTAAGAAAATTTATAACATGCAATTAACATATATCAACCAATGATAAGAAAAAACCTTTTGCTTCAAATGTTTAAGAAAATAGTAGAGAAGGAACAACAACAAACCTATACCAAAAGTCTTTAGCACCAAGATATCCATGCAATAGTATCTCATAGAAGAAATTGAATAGTTGGTGCATGTACATAGTGAATAAATGCGGGTACTGAATTGCATTTTCATTTCTTTTCACATTCTCAGTTTTTGGATGAGAATGTGTATTTGAAGGAATTATAGCATGGAAGTCAGACCACTTCATGTCATCTGCAGACAAAGTAAAAAAAAATTAGAGCAACCCAACTGGGTGATCATGTCTATGATTTTGGAATGACACTTTGTCCAATATGCTCGTGTACACCTGAGAGAAGATCCAAAATGCATTAACTTCTCTGCTAATTTATTGTTTGGAAGATCACAAATCTGTTGACACAAATCTTGAACAGTTGCAGGCGCATTTTCATGGATATTCTTATTCAAAAAGAAAGACATTGTGCCTTGAATATGATGTTGCATAATCATATTCAACCAGAAATATCGAAACTAAGGATGGATTCCAAATCTTTGATCATAATATCTCAATAGATGTAAACCATATTCATGCATCTCCACATTGCAAATACGTGGATACAACCAATCAAAATCACCAGTAGGGAATAAAGTGGGGAATGCCATGTCTAGCTATCCTTCTATGTTATATTCATTAATGGGAGAAGCTATAATATCTAGCCAATCCATTAGTTCATCATATGTGCTTTCTGCATTCTCAATATATCTTCTTATTCAATCGACTTCCCTGGATTCATTATACAAGTGAGAGAGAAACGATGATGGGTGAAAATGAAAAGAATGAACCCCCTTTGTTTAAATGTCCATATCAGCCCTATCTATTTCATAAACATCACTATCAACATATTGTAACCTTCTAGAGACATCAGTAGCTCTTTTCGTGAGAGAAACAATTGAATCCATGTAAATTTCAACATCCAGGTATTACCTGTCCATTTGGATTTTGTAAAGCAATACATCCATCACATAATTTATGTTCACATAGCATTCATAGTATCTGGATTGAACACCTTGTCTTCTAACAATAAAAAAATCTAGCTTCTTAACATGTCGTGGAACCTTCTTCACAATTGAAGATATATCATGTGGAAAAATTATTGTGTGGTCACTGTATTTATATTAACGACCACGAGAATGGGATACTTGCAATATTGGATTCACTCGTGCTATTAGCATCTCTTCAACTTGCGTAATAACTCTTAGAACATCAAGTTTATCACCTGGATCCATGTTGTTAAAGCAAGAAACGAGATGAGCACCTTTCTCTCTCCTACATCTCAGAAAAATCGGCCCTTCATGCCATCTCACAACATGTATACATGGATAACATTCATTACATACTTGGAACATATACACAGAATATAAACTTTCTATTCTTGCTTGAAAGTTTTATGCACATCAACCATGTCTCCGCTAAAATTATTGCCAAGACTTTCATTTTCTGTACCACAAACAAGTATACGATGGCAAAAAAGTGAAACAACTCATCCAATTGGAGCATTGGTTGCATCATTCATTTCCATAAAATAATGGGAATCCAATCTTCTTCATTTGTAAGAGCTGTGAAAATTCTACTTCCAAATAAAAAATAACGTTTCTCAGAATGCACAACTAAGTTATGATAGGTTTTCCCACCGTGTAAAAACATATAATTATCCAATGAGTAAGTAAAATCCAAATTGACACTTGTTACATGCCAAGGAGGCTCCTAAAATTAGAATTAATTTATTTTTAAAAAGTTTTACATGTTTATTTCTTAATCATTATTAACTTTCAGTTATTATTTATTAATTTATAAAGTTATGATTATTTTAAATGATGAATAAAATTAATATTTAAATCTCATAGGGGAAACTTTTTTTTTTAAATGATGAATAAATTTAATATTAAAATATCATTGCGAGAACATTTAGTAAATTTGTGAAAATATAAAGAAATATAAATACAAAGTCCCATGTCCAAATCGCTGAACATCTAACATTTCCCAAAAAAATAATCACAAATGTACACATTCTCTTATTTTTCATGAACTTGTTTAAAGTAACATATAATTATCCATTGAGTAAGTAAAATCCCAAATGACACTTGCTACATGGAAAATTTGAAATTCGACATCTTATTAAACAACAAATTTAGGTAAAAGTTTGATATTCATATACAATATCCAACAATATATAACTATTTAGGATATGTATCCAAATATTTACGATAATGACAATGGTCACATCCATGAAAATATTACACTGAACATTTTTCGACTAACCAATGGAGAGATTGCACTAAAAAAATACCTTAATATGTAATATAAGAACTGGAATCCTTAATTTTTTTCATTCAAATTTTTATTTGTGTGGTGAGAACGTGGGTTGAGGAATTTTTCCTTCTACTTTTTTTCTTGTGTAAAACATGTGAATAAAGTAAGTTTACCATATTCATATTCATATTCTCTCCTTTTTTTTTTTTTTTTTTCCAGCCGTAAAAATCAG